>CAUYPO010030726.1:0-88971 GCA_963574435.1 Cheirogaleus major
GGCACTGAACAGAATTACTCTGCGCCGAGGGACACCAAAGTCAGTCCTAACCACCTGCGGGAGATAACAGAGGCAAGGCAGGAGCCTCCCGAGAGCCTTCGGAGGGGGATCGTGGCCCTGCTCTCACCTTGATTTGAAACTTCCAGCCTCCAAAACTTCGAGAGAATAAACTTGTGTTGTTTTAAGCCACCTGCTTTACGGTGATTTGTTACGGCCGCCCCGGAAAACACACACAACATTGTTCCACACTTTGCTTTTTTCATGTAATAACATGCGCCTCGGCAAGCTCTCCACATGGACACACGCAGACCCACCTGTCCTTAATAAGGAGCAGGCAGCACGGTCCCACCTGCCACCGAGTAGGCTTACCCACCTGACTTAAGCAGCCCCTGCAAAGGCGCATTTTCTCATTTCCAGTTTAAAACCGTTTCTGGTTTTTCAATAGTACAACAGAGTTTTGTGACACCTACATCTAACTCACCCAGATGCCATTCTTCCAGGTTGGAGCTGTTTTCTGATAGATGGTTTTCACGTGGCCTGGCCCCGAAGCTCACGGGATCCGGCGTTCAACCCTACACGGAGTGATTTCTTCCGACCACGAAGAGAAAACGGGCCCCGTGGATCATTTAAGAGACGGTTTGTCTGTTTATGGTCCTGGGAGGTGACTGCGGATCCTGCTGCGGCTACAGAGAAGGAGGAAGGTCCAACAGGGTGACACACACAAGGGACCTCACATACCGCCTGCACACAGGAACCACCGATAAACGTCAGCCACGAAGATGATGAGGATGACACAGAAACAAAGCAGGAGGCAGGGTGGGGACAGACCCGGTGTCATGGGTCTGAATGGTGTCCCCAAAGTTCTCATGTTGAATTCCTGACCCTCAAGACCTCAGGACGGGGCTGTATTTGGAGATATGGCCTTTAACAAGATAGTTAAGTTAAAATAAGGTCCTCAGGGTGGGCCCTAATCCAGTATGACTGGTGTCCTTGTAAGAAGAGACAATTAGGACACAGACACACACAGGGTACGACCATGCGAGGACATAGGGAGAAGACGGAGTCTACGAGCCCAGGAGAGGGGCCTCAGGGGAAACCAGCCTGCCAACACCTTGCCCTAGGACCTCCAGGCTTCAGGACCGTGAGAAAATTAATTTCTGTTGTTTAAGGCCCAAGTCTGCGGTCCTCTGTCTGGTGGCCCGAGCAGACAGACACAGCAGGGTAACAGCTCGCGCTCCACCTGCAAGTCTGGGGAATTAAGAATCTTCATTAATCTAACACGATTTGAGAGCTCCTGGGCTCAGGAGCTGCAAAACTGTTTTCTGGATGATCAAAAATGTTCCAAGCCAGGCGCGGTGGCTCACGCCTGTAATCCTAGCACTCTGGGAGGCCGAGGCGGGAGGATCGCTCAAGGTCAGGAGTTCGAAACCAGCCTGAGCAAGAGCGAGACCCCCGTCTCTATTAAAAATAGAAATTAATTGGCCAACTAAAAATATATAGAAAAAAATTAGCCGGGCATGATGGCGCACGCCTGTAGTCTCAGCTACTCAGGAGGCTGAGGCAGGAGGATCACTTGAGCCCAGGAGTTGGAGGTTGCTGTGAGCTAGGCTGACGCCACAGCACTCTAGCCCCGGGAAACGGAGTGAGACTCTGTCTCAAAAAAAAAAAAAAAAATGTTCCTATGTGGCACCCACTGGCTGCTCCTCAGGTCAGCATGTAGAGTCTGCTTCTCCGCGTGGCTTACGCGGGGCCTGCAATGGCCCAGGGGACCCCAGCAGACATGGTTCCAGAGGAGGTTTGTAGACCCGGCCCACTGGGACTCGCCGTCTGGAAACTCAGCCCCCGCGGGAAGGAGCCCAGCCGGCCTGCTGCAGACGGGCACCCCGCCAGCCGGCCCTAGCCAAGCTGCCAGGGGACTGCAGCCACACAGGCGACCCCGGGCTGGGCAGCAGAAGGAATCGTGCGGCTGAGCCCAGGCATGGTGGGCGTGTTTACTTGGCTCGGCCTCCGTGCCCAGGTGCCCCGCCAAACCCCAATGCCGGCGTTGCTGCGAAGGCAGTTGCAGGACCGTGGGTCTCATGATGTGACTTGCTGCAGATGTGACTTGAGGTGAAGGACATGATCCTGAATAGTCTGGTGGGCCCGGCCCAATTCGTCGAAATCCCACCATGGGGCGTGGTGTCGGCTCTGCCCTGCAGGTTCACAGGGGCCGTGCCGGCCCCCCAAGTCATGCAAGGCAGCTCCTTGCAACACATCTCTTTATAAATGGGTGTCTACATACGGGTTTCATCTACAGTATACATGCGGAGGTTCTGTTTCTCCGGAGCACCCCGACTGGCGCGACCCACCCCCTGGAGGAGGCGAGGGGCTCTACTTTGTTCTCTTACGGCCCCTCCAGGTCTCCCGGCCACAGACCAGGGCTCCGTCATCACTGCTGGCACCCACGCGGCGCCCTGAGACTGTCCTGCTTCTGCTGACTCCCCCCGTGCCCAGCAAGGAGCGGCCACTCGGCAAACACGCGCGGTGATTTCACAGCCGCTTCTCAACGCCAAGCTCACCTGGCCAAGCTCACCTCTTCTCGGGTGGACGCTCACCACTTTGCCCCACGTCCCCCAGTGAAGCTGGGAGCGAGCGGACGTGCCACCCTGGGGCAGCAGCATCCACGCCAGGACCACAGGATGCAACCGGTACCGGACCCAAGGAAATAGGAAATTCCTACCTCCGCAGCCAGGACACGTGAAATGCAAAGCTTTAGTTCCGAAGAGGAATATCCTATAAACACGCCTCAAATGACAGTGGCCACCCCTGCCAGCGTAGAGAGCCCGTTCTTGCGAGCGCACCCCGAGTTCTGCGAGGACACGCGGCGCCAAAGGAGCTGAGGCTGCCGAGGACGCGCCTATGTATTATGAGTTAAGTTAACTGCGTTTCCATCGGTGTTCTGTTTCTGCGGCCACCATAGACGCCGCTGCCCGGGGCCTGCCTCCCTCAGAGTCCAGCACACAGAGAAGCTTTTTTTCTTTTTCCAAACAAGTGCTGCTCACGGCAGCAGGAGCTAAACGCTGGAAGCAACTCAACATCCGTCGATCTGTGTCTCGCTCAGTAAACCACAGGACACCCTTCCACAGAGTATCCTGGGAGGTTCAAAGGACGGAGGTGGGTCTCTCCACCGATGGAATGACCTTCGGGCCGTATTGCT
Organism: Cheirogaleus major; assembly: GCA_963574435.1. Taxonomy (NCBI): domain Eukaryota; kingdom Metazoa; phylum Chordata; class Mammalia; order Primates; family Cheirogaleidae; genus Cheirogaleus; species Cheirogaleus major. The sequence continues at coordinate 3,197 of CAUYPO010030726.1, forward strand.
GAGAAAAGAGGCATGGCGTGGAGAGCGCCGGGCGTGCCACCGTCAGTGTGATAAAGAGAAACGGGCGGGAGGGCAGCCGTGAGAAAAGGTCCCTCGGGTCCTGGCTGGCACAGGCACGCCTCTGGGAGGGAGGCTGGAAAGGGACAGAATTTGTTGCCTCCAGAACTAGGAGGCAGCCAGGTCACTGCACACAGGGAGGGAGGAAGGTTTTCAGTACATCCGGGGGAAGGCACCATGCGGCCAGTGAGCTGCCGCCCTGCCGGGAGCCCGGGCTTGGACCCTCGCTCACCTGGCGACCCCGGACACTCCCTGGGCGGCCCTGTTCCCCCTTGCAAAATGGCATTTTGTGGTCCCTTCTGGTCCTAAACTTCTCTGACTCCAAACGCAATTCCTCTGATTACTACTGATTTCTTATTTCTGCCAACAAGAGGGAGGAAAAGGGTTCTTTTTTTGTTTTTTAATAGGAATCTCATGGACATATCTTTACACTCTGCCACCAAAAAGCAGCAGGATTCGAGGTCTCTCTTTTCTGTGGGTGACCTGAATGACATACCAGTGTTTGGGTTCCTTCAGATAAGAAGTAACTCAGCTAATGACAGGGGCTGAAACAGCATACGTTTGATTCAGAGAGGGTCATACAATGCTGTCCTCAAATCTTTAAAGCCTTGGATTTATTGACAGTGCCCGAAGGACGCATGGAGGATGCCTAAGTCCACTTCCGGCCCGCAGGAAGGGTTGAATCCCTGACCTAATTGTTTTTAAGTAAGGGCTTCACCCTGGATTTCAGACCTTGGTACGTGTAAGTTATTTTTAAAAGTATGAAAATAATGCATTTCACACTGGAAAATTGCATTCATAAAATCATTTTACACTGTAACAATGCTGCACCAGGCAAAGGTCTTGGGAAAAGCAGGAGTACTGAGGTGACTAATTTATGTTAGGACACCATCCAACAGCCGAGCATCGAGGACACTCAGAAATCCCCTGGACCACCCGTAAGTACTAGGGTTGCAGAGAAGGAGGGACAGAGGACACCCAATCTACCCGGAGTGGGAGTGTGAATTAGTGTTCCTCAGGGGACAGTTTGGCAATGGCTAACACTAAAAGGTAGATCCACATACCCTTTTTTTTTTGAGACAGAGTCTCACTCTGTTGCCCAGGCTAGAGAGCTGTGGCATCAGCCCAGCTCACAGCAACCTCAAACTCCTGGGCTCAAGCCATCCTCCTGCCTCAGCCTCCCGAGTAGCTGGGACTACAGGCATGCGCCACCATGCCCGGCTAATTTTTTATATATATTTTTTTAGTTTTCCAGCTACTTTCTTTCTATTTTTTTAGTAGAGATGGGGTCTCGCTTTTGCTCAGGCTGGTCTCGAACTCCTGAGCTCAAATGATCCACCCACCTTGGCCTCCCAGAGTGCTGGGATTACAGGCGTGAGCCACCACGCCCAGCCCATACACTCTTTTAATACAGTATCTATGCGTGCTATTCCATAGATACGCTAGCACCTTGCACATGGGAAGACAAAGACGGTCATCGCTGCACTATTTTAATAACAATAAACTGAAATCAGAGACTGAGCTGATCGCAAAATTAATAAGTGACACCTTTTAAAATAAAACCTCAGGTAATGGAGACCTCCTGTAAGGAGGCTATGGTCTGTCGCCAAAGCAACATCATGAAAGGAGTTAATTGTCTGTTCCCACCTCCTGTAACCCTGTTCCTCAACCTCCCCCATCTCCAGGACCCCAGGACTCCAGGCTAGGCAGGGCTTTAGGGGCACTACAAGGGGCTAGGTGTCTGGGGGGACAGGGGAGTTCCAGGATCTCAAGGGGCTGCTACTTCTGCCACCATCCACCTTGGAAGGCCTCCGAGCTCAAGCTGCTGCCTGCTTCTAGAGGAGCCTGCCCGCCCTTGCCAGGCAAACATGGGAAACGGCAGGATCTGTCTCTACAGCCCTGCAACGGATGCAATTTCGGATTCACGTCCTCATCCGCACCCCTGCAAAATGAAGGCTAAGGCAGGCCGCCCTTTGGAAGAAGCGTTCTAAACAGTGAAGCTGCAGGGAGCCCTAGGTCAGAATCCAGGGTTGACCTTGAGTCGTGTGTCCAGGGGTTCTTAGACAAACTGAAAGCTTGCGGACTTCTGCAAGCACCTGAACTGTGCTTATTTGTACTTGGTGTTCTGACACTTAAACGCTGTGTGTCGAGTGTATTTAACATTTACCCATCATATATACAGAAACAGCATTAACATGACACAGCTAGCCTGTAAGTCACACCTACATCCTGCAAATCTGGAAGGGAGCTGGGGGGAATATATTATTACATTAAATATTGTACGATGTATTATATACCCTGAGTGTACCCACGCAGACCAGCTCGGGGGAGGGGGTTCTCTGGCTGCTCTTTTTAGCCGATGTTCTCTGATGGCAGCAGGGAGACAGCATTTTTAGAAAACCTAAGCACTCTCATGAAACTCTTTTGTAAGATGTGACTAATGTTATCTAGTTTTAACCGCCAAATCCAGGGTCACTGGATTGATTTCAATTCCTGACTTTTCCATTGACTCCAGAGTGAGTCATTCCTTGCCTTGGTATCTTTAATTTTTTTATCCAGAGGCACAGCATGAAAATACTTATCCTTCCTTAGCAGCATTTCAGACACTACTGAGTTAATACTTGGCGTCATCACTCACATAGAAAGAAAGTGGTACCGAATCACGCACCTGCTCTCTGCATGGACTCCCGTGTGCCTGTATTTTTAATATCGTTTTTCGGTGGGTTTTGAACATTCTCACATATCATCAAGCACAAACGTTGAGTGCAGGTAAACTTTTCACATTCCAGGATTGGTTTACGTAACTGTATTATTTTCACTTAAAATGTTCTAAGGATCTCCCTTGAGTCCCTATGCACCTGCTCAGTGCCCAGTACAGACAGCACTGGCTACACACAGCTAAATTATTTAAAATTAGATAGAATTTAAAATTCAGTTCCTCAGCAGCCACAGTCACACTGCAAGTGCTCAGTGACCTCAGTGGCTAATAGTACCGGGTTACACAGCGTGAGCTGTGGGCATCTCCACGATCTACCCAAGTCCTGTCCCACAGAGCGGCTCGGGTCTTACTTCTACAGTGTGACCAGCAGTGCCTACACAGGAGTAAATGCTGAGTGACTGTTTGTTGAATGAATAACAAAATGATTAGTTCTAATTTGTTTTAGTAATCTCAGTGACAGTCGAAACGGAAGACAGAATCTGCTCTAGCCCCAACCAGTGCTTTGACACAATTGGACTAGCTGGGGTTGTTCCTCCATGCCGCCAACTCCCAGCTTTGTTTTTAAGGAACACGTCACAAATTTTGGATCGTAACCCTCGCCATATTTATCTCTTGATTCCATTCTAGTCAAATCTAGTCATGTTTGTTTCTCCAAATGCATTATCTAAATATTATTTTACCCAAACTGGGTGTTTGCACTTGGATAGATGATGTATGTGTTACATTTTCTAGGAATATTGATTTCCCCCCCATGTGTTAGTATCAAATTCCAGACAAATGTACTTCTTAAAAAAGAAATAATTCTCTTTTTTAAGCTTTCTTTTCTTAAAAAAGAAAATAAATTAACAAGCATCCCAGGATACCATGCGTCAACGAGGAAACCGGAAACTTACAGGGCAAAAATCTTACACCCAAGATGAATTCTGCAAGGAAACATGAATTGAAACCGATCCAGCTATTTGTAGGATTACAATGAACACACCTTTGCCCTCGGCTCCACAATTGACTGCCGTGCTGCACAAGATAGGGAAACGGAAAGTGTGGTGGCGACATTCTTCGAAGCTCTCTTCCCTGCAGACGCCAGTTTTATCTGCAAACAGGGGTGCTTTGCCACAGCCCCTCCTAAGTGGCAGTCACCTTCCCCTCGGCAAAGTTTCCTTTCCCCTGCCTTCTCTGCAAACAGCATCTGAGTTTGCAAGTTCTGTCCAGGATAGCAAATGAATTTACCCTATTTACCAGAATAAATTGCAGGACCTGCCATACACTGAAAGATGAGTTCCTGTGGCTGGGCATTTTCTACAGCAGGCCTTTCTGTTGAAACACACACACACACACACACACACACACACACACACAATTTCTCCTGCAGAATCCTTTATAAATGTGGTTTTAATGATCCCAATTACATTGAGACAGTCTCCTGCAACCAGAAACGACTTTTTGATTTGCTCAACAGAAAGAGTACTTTGCAGCTATGTTCAAGGGAGAAACAAAACCAGAAAACGAATTTTCACTGAGTTAGACTGCGTTGATTCGAATAAAGTTAAGGGTAATGTATATCTCCTTCATTAGGTGTTTGAGTTGCTTTGATTCAAAATGTAAATAACTTAAAGGGTGACTTGCTCAATGGAATTCGAAACTTAGCGGAAAATAAAAGGTAGCCTGTCCGCGCGGACCCCAGGGAGGACTCCGGGCCACCCCCACCTCCATAACGTGGTCTGGTCTCTTTTCCACCACTGGCAACTGTACCAGAGAGGACGCTGGTCGCCAAACCCTGGTGGCATGAATGTCCTAGTCCTAAGTTAGAAACAGCTCTTCAAACTGCCCCCGGCCCCTATTCATTTCCTCAAAATCGTGAAACAAATTCAGGAAAGGGGTGGCTGGTTTTGTCCCTACGTGCGCCCTAAAACTTGGGGACCGGTCCACTTTCCTCGGCTACTTAATAAGCGCTCTGAGCAGTTTGTATTGTTCCCTTCTCAGGGTGGCTTGCGCTCTCAGTTCGTGCGTTTCCCTCTCTCGCTTTTGGGGAGAAAAGCCCGGGCTGCTCCGCTTTAGTTACCCGCCCCCCCCCGGCCCCGTCCTTTACCTCCCGTTCCTCCCCGACCCGGGCAAGGCAGGGCGACCGCTCCAGACCCAGGGCGCCCCAGTCGAGAGCGCCGGAGCTCCTGGGCCCCGCGCACCCCGAGCAGCGCCCCTGCCAGGCGGGGGCAGGAAGCGGCCGCCGCGCCCCGTCCCGCTTCCCTCCCCAGAACAATGGCTTTTCGCCCGGAAAACGACGCTGGGAGGGAGGCCAGGCGCGCCCCAGGAGCCGAGGGGGGCTCGGTGGGCACCCCCGGGTCCGAAGCCGCCGGGCGCCCCTCCCCCTACGCCCGCCCCGGGCCCCGCCGGCCCCCGCCCGCGCGACGCCCAGCCCGCCGCGGACAATGCGCGCCCCGCCCCGCGCCCGCCCCCGCGCGCTGATTGGGCCGCGCCGGGTTTGGGCCGCGCGCGGGGGCGGGCGGCGGGCCGGGACGCGGGCGCGGGGCGGCGGGGCGCATGCGCGGGGCGGGCCGGCCGGGCGGGGGCGGCGCTTTGTGTGCGGCCGCGGGGCGCGCGGCGGGGCGCGCGGCGGTGCGGGCAGGCAGGCGGGCGGCGGGCAGCATGGAGGAGCTGAGCAGCGTGGGCGAGCAGGTCTTCGCCGCCGAGTGCATCCTGAGCAAGCGGCTGCGCAAGGTGCGTGCGCCCTGCCCGCCCCCGCCCCGCCGCCGCCGCCGCCCGCCCCGGCTCACGCGCCCCTTCTTCTCTCCCGCAGGGCAAGCTGGAGTACTTGGTCAAGTGGCGCGGCTGGTCCTCCAAGTGAGTCCCCAGGCGGCGCCCGCCTTCCCGCCCGCGCCACCTGGCCCAGGGGGTAGGGGAGGGACCCTGGGCCGCGCCGTGGAGCGGCCGGGGGCGTCCGCGGATAGGGCGCGAAGTTCGCGGGGTCCCCTTTAGCCCCTCTGGCTCGGCGGGGGCGCCCAGCCCGGGGCTGCCCTTTGTTTACGAGCCCGCGGGGTACGGGGCCGTGTGGCCTCCCGCGCGCGAACGCCCCTCCGGCCGCGCGCCCCGCCCGCGCCCATTTGTTGCATGCGCCCCCGCCCCGCTCCCCCCTCCCCGGCCCGGCCGTGTGGGAGGCGCGGGATGCGAGCCCCCCCTTGTCCATATTTTCCCCGCTGTAACTTGAGCTTCCTATCGGTGGATATAGGGTTTCTTTTTTTCTACTTTTTTTGTTTTTTTTAATGGGAGGGAGAGGATTTGGCATCCCCAGGAGGGGCTTTCTTCACAGCTGCTCCCGAAGCCCGGGCCCCCTTCTTCCTGGACCCCACTCTCCTTTCTTTGCGCCCCCCCTCCCGTGCCGGCCCGAGCCTGCCTGGGCGCCAGCCACATTGTTCTGAGTCCCGGGCTGTGCGCCTGTGCCCCTCCCTGCAGGCATCCTGGACCTGCCTTCCCTTCCCTCCCTGGCGCCGGGCCAGTGTTTGGGGGATTCCCTCTCTGCAACTTCGCGTTTTATTGGGATTTGTTTTTCTCTCTGGCGGAGACAGTGGGAGTCCTCTTGTGGCCGTGTTTTAGTTGGGGAGTTGAAGTGGCAGTTTCTCTTTGGGTTTGAGGTGAGGGTGCTGGCTTCAAGGGCCCCAGCCTCCAGGACCTGCAGGAGTTTGGACTTTGAGGACTGCCACGCCACCCCGGTGCCCTTGCCTTGGGCAGAGCTCAGGGAACAGTTGGGTGGCCCCCACCTGGGCCACTTTCTGAAGTGGCCTGGTCACTGCCTGGTGTTTGATGCCATCCCCCCTCTTTGCTTTTCCAGACATAACAGCTGGGAGCCAGAGGAGAACATCCTGGACCCGAGGCTGCTCCTGGCCTTCCAGAAGAAGTGAGAAAATTAACAGGGCATATGGGGAGGGTGGGGGGAGGGCGGCAGCTGGTTGCACCTGAGCTGGGCTCTCCAGGAGGCTGGGGCTGGGGCTGGGGCTCTGGTCTGAGGCCCGTAGTAAGCCTGGCCCCAGGGCCTCCAGTGCCCTCTCCATGGGTGTCTGAAAGGTGGATCACCTTGAGGGCCTCAGTCGTTTCGACGCAGCCAGCACATAGCACGCTGAAATGGGTCAGGCCATCCTCCCACACACACCTGTTTCTGAAGAATCCAAGTGAGTGCTTCTCTGGGCTTTCTGACAGCCAGACTTGCAAAAATGAACCTTGTCCGTTTCTTCCTGTAAGGATTTTGGCTTCTCTTGCCCTTTTCTGTTGAGTGGTTTGCAGACGGCGCTCGGTAGCAGGCTCGGAGTAACAGCACAGACCTCTCCGTCTGGCCCTGCGTGAGTGCGCCATTGGGCAAGAGAAGGCTCAGAGAGGGAGCTGGAACACACAGCACCAGGTTACGCCTGCTGTGGTCTCTGTATCAAGAAAAACACGTTTATTTTGCTCTGGGCTGTAAAATGTAGTGCCGAGTGAGCACTGTGGGGGCCCCGTTGCTGGTGTTAAGCCAGTTGCTTCCGTAATTCTAGATGTCATTTCTATTTTTAGGTAAGAGACTTGACTTAAGAGATAGGTCTTCTTGAGATGATCAAGGGAAAGGAGTGATGCGGAGGGGCAATGGGGGCGCCCCTCCAGCCCCGGCAGGGTGGTGGGGGATTGCTGTTCGCAAACATAGCAAGATGGGGTAGTAGCCCTAACACCTGCCCCCTTGCCAAAGCTGCCCTGTTGATGGACACAGATGACTTTGTCGCTCAGATCTTTCCCAGCTGGGGTCAGCGTGGCAGGCTTGTTCTCTAGAAGCTAAAGTGGTGTTCACTTTGTTCCACTGTAGCAGGACATTTTGGGCCTCCCAGAGGGGCCGTGACAGTGAGGGAAATAAAGATGGGTTTTTGGCTGCGGGGTGCAAGAAAATGAGGCGCACATATGCCAGCTTAAGGGCCTTTGGAAAATCTTATAAGCGATCCTGCTGTCTTCTGTTTGACTCATAACTGGGACCAGTGAGCCTTGGGGTGGGGGCGATGGCTTGACCCATGCCTGGAGCTCGAGAGGGCATGTCCTTACCTGGCTTTTGGTTGTAACAGAAATATCCGAGAGATACAAGAGTTTAAAAACTGCGGATGGTCTAGATTACATCATGGAAGAGAGAAAACCAGCAAGGTGGATGCTCTGCTTTCTCCCGCCCACCAAAAAGACAGCTCGATACAGACACTGGGGGCCAGCACGCACTTGCCTGGTATTGGGCAGGGCAGGGCCTTTGCGTGGAAGGGAAAGTCGCAGGCTCGCTGCACTCGGCCCGAGGGTTAATGTGTCAGCAGAGGAGACCCAGGGGCTACCCCGTTATCCTAGGAGATTGGGAATTGAGGGCCGATGCTTTGAAGTATGAGCTCTGCCTCATCGTGCTAATCACATTTGTCTTCAAGAAATCACCTTCCGGGCCCCAGTGAGATGGTGTTTTTTGCCCATTTTAATTACCTTCCCACTGGGGAAGCCTGAAATATAAGCCTTCTGAGGGCTGGAGGCTCTCACTGGGGCTTCCTCGCCCCCAGGCACTGGGGCTGCTTTAGGGGGTACTACAGGTGGTGCCGGCCTTGAGCCCTGGCCGCTGCAGAGTTGGGCACTTCCATCGAGAGCAGAGTTCAGGAGCAGCGAGGTCTCGAGCCTGGGACGCTGCAGTGTAGAGATGGCCCAGGGCCCTTGGTGCTCTAAACACAGCGGAGAGGTGGGGTTTCCTGCGCAAAGGCAGGTCCCTGGGGTTGTGGGCGGCAGCTCCTCTCTAAGGTGCAGGGGTTGGGCTGCTTCTAGTTGTGATGTGCTAAAATATTCCTAAAACAGCCTGCCTGCAGAAAGCTGTCTCAACAGGGTTCAGAGAAAACTGAGGAACTGGTGATTGCCCGCTTTTCTTTCACTTGTCTTTGGTTTATCTTCACCTAAGCGCAGGTGAAGTGGGGTGACTGTAAAAATAATGCTGACCCCTGACCCGTTGCAAAGAACAGGGTCCAGACCTCTGCCGGGTGGGGGGGGGGGTGCTGCTGCAGATGGGGGGCACCTGGTTCGGGGCGGTGGAGGGGTGTGTGCAGGGCTGCTCCCTGCCTGACTGGGACGTGCCCTCAGGGAACACGAGAAGGAGGTGCAGAACCGGAAGAGGGGCAAGAGGCCGCGAGGCCGGCCTCGGAAGCTCACCTCGATGTCCTCCTGTGGCCGGAGCTCCAAGCTCAAGGTGAGTGGCTGTGCCTTCCTCGCTGACCCTGCTGGGCTGGGCAGGGGGAGGGGAGGGAAGGCGGGAGGGCCCTCAGGAAGTGGGTGGCACTTCTGCAGAAGGGGAGACAGGACCCCCCCCCACTTTCTTGCAGCCTCTCACCCTCTGTAGGGCAGCTGCCCAGCTGCTCTCCGCCCCGGCCCTGGGCCCCTTGAGAGGTGGCTTCCTGCTTCAGTCGGCTCCATTCTGCACTCCTTCCTCCTGGGGGGCAGGGTCAGGCTGGGCTGCCGGCTGCCTCCCCCCTTTGTTACTGGGGACAGAGAACAGGACACATGCATGCAGTAGGTGCTCATAGGTTATAGATGGGAGCTGTTGTCCATCAAGCCCAAGATACTGGGCCCCCCTCTTAGTGCACCTTAGCTGGGGAACACCTGCTGGTGCCTTCTCAGGGGTATCCTGTCACCCTCCCTGCTACAGTGGTGGGAGTGTCCACGTAAACCCCAGGGTCCTTGGCACCGCCCTCCCCCCCTCCCCCAGGTCTGGTCAGGCAGGAAGGCGGAGGAGGTCCTGGCCTCAGTCTCAGGTGTGTCTTTGGTTCCTTCCTCAGGGCCACTCCCCTGCCCCCATGCTGTGGCCAGGAGCTCAGTCACTTAACAAAAGCCACCTTTCCAGGAGGCTGTGGAATTCACTGCCTTAGAGTCTTGCTGGCCAGTCTATGCTGGCTTCACCTCTTCAAGGAGGACTGTGGGGCTGGGGAAGTCGTGCCCACAAGGCATTCAGTGCCACAGGAGTGGCTGCCAGGGAAGCCCTGAGGCCTTCTGGGTGGTTTGACACAGTTGCATCTGTTCGAGTTAGGAGGACTGTGCAGCAGGGAACTGGATGTTGGTTCTATCTCCTAAAGCATAGTACCTGTTAAAATCCCTTTTTTTTTTTTTTTATTTCTTCTGAGGCAGGGTCCTGCTCTGTCTCCCAGGCTGGAGTGCCGTGGTGTCAGCCTAGCTCACTGCAGCCTTGAACTCCTGGGCTCAAGCCATCCTCCGGCCTCAGCCTCCCGAGTAGCTGGGACTATAGGCACACGCCACAACGCTAATTTTTTAATTTCCTGCAGAGATGGGGTCTCGCTATGTTGCCCAGGCTGGTCTGAAACTCATGGTCTCATGAGATCCTCCCACCTCAGCCTCCCAAAGTGCTGGTGTTACAGGCGTGAGCCACCGTGCCCGGCACACCTTTTAAAATTCTGACCCCGAAGGCAGCGTGTGGGCCTAAGAACTAGGAGGATGTGCCTAGTTGCCTTTCAGGTGATACCCAGAAGGCTGAGAGGGTGGTGGTTTGTTTCCCTGTGTGCTAGAAGGCTCAGATTTGGAAATGAGGATTGCAGAGCTTTCATGCTGCTTCAGTTGACTCTTAACCTTGTGAGATGTGTGGACCGTGTGCCACCTGGACACAGCCGCTTTTAGAGTTGTCTGCTGGACATGGGTGGTTACGGTGTGGGTCTTTGCCCTCATCACTCTGCCCTTATACAGACTGCCTGTTGTTTCTTTTTTTTATTATTTATTTATTTATTTTTGAGACAGGGTTGCTGTCACCCGGGTAGAGTGCAGTGGCGGCATCATAGCTCACAGCAGCCTCAAACTCATGGGCTCAAGTGATCATCCTGCCTCAGCCTCCCAAGTAGTTGGGACTATAGGCATGAGCCACCATGCCTGGCTAATTTTTCTATTTTTAGTAGAGGTGGGGTCTCACTCTTGTTCAGGCTGGTCTCAAACTTCTGAGCTCAAGCTATTCTCCCACCTCGGCCTCCCAGAGTCCTGGGATTACAGGTGTGAGCCACCTTTCCTATTCTACCTTTAACTTTGCATTTTATGGATCCTCATAAGGACATTTTATTTTATTTTCTGAAATCTCACAGAGTAGAAGCTAGTTCTCCCTGCAGAGAACAGCCTTAAGGACCTTGGAAATCTGTTCTGGAACAACGTGGTAGGAAACTGCTCCTCCCTGGCTGCCTCGCTAATCTGAAAAGGAGGTGCTGGCTGCAAGGTGCCTGGTGCTTCTCGGGGACAGTGTGACGCTCAGGACCCTGGGCCAGGCAGTGCAGGTGTGACACGGCCTCCTTTATCTTTCCAGGAACCCGACACTCCCTCCAAATCCAAGTCCAGCAGTTCCTCCTCTTCCTCCACATCTTCCTCCTCTTCCTCAGAGGAAGAGGATGACAGCGACTTAGACACCAAGAGGGGCCCTCGAGGCCGTGAGACCCACCCAGTGCCTCAGAAGAAGGCCCAGATCCTGGTGGCCAAGCCCGAGCTGAAGGATCCCATCCGGAAGAAGCGGGGACGCAAGCCTCTTCCGCCCGAGCAGAAGGCGGCGCGGAGACCTGTGAGCCTAGCCAAGGTGCTGAAAACCGCCCGGAAGGATCTGGGAGCCCCGGCCAGCAAGCTGCCCTCTCCGCTCAGTGCCCCAGTGGCGGGCCTGGCAGCCCTGAAGGCCCACGCCAAAGAGGCCTGTGGTGGCCCCAGCGCCGTGGCCACCCCAGAGAACCTGGCCAGTCTGATGAAGGGCGTGGCCGGCAGCCCCAGCCGGGGCGGCATCAGCTGGCAGAGCTCCATCGTGCACTACATGAACAGGATGAGCCAGGGCCAGGCCCAGGCCGCCAGCAGGTTGGCGCTGAAGGCCCAGGCCACCACCAAGTGTGGCCTCGGGCTGGACCTGAAGGTGAGGACGCAGAAAGGGGACCTGGGGATGAGCCCCCCAGGAGGCAAAGTCTCAAAGGCCCCCAGCGTCGTCGGAGCTGCAGAGCAGAAAGGGGGGAGCGCAGGGGGTCCCCCGCATGCCCACGGCGGCAGCAGGGTCCCTGCCGGATGCCCAGGCCCCCAGCTGGCACCCACCCAGGAGCTGAGCCTTCAGGTCTTGGACTTACAGAGCGTCAAGAACAGCATGCCTGGGGTGGGCCTGCTTGCCCGCCACGCCTCGGCCACCAAGGGTGTCCCGGCTTCCAACTCGGCCTCTGGGAAGGGCGCCGGGGGTGGCCCCACCGGGGGCAGCGGGGCCAGCATGCCCACTGACACCAGCAAAAGTGAGAAGCTGGCCTCCAGGGCTGCAGGTCTGCCCGCCCCAGTAGGCAAGAGGGACTGCGTCAAGGGCAGCCCTGCGCCCCGCGGGCAGGAGGGCCGCGCGACCCCAGGGGACGGGCGCAAGGCGGCGGCGCTGCCTGAGATGAGCGCCGGTGAGGAGAGCAGCAGCTCCGACTCGGACCCCGACTCGGCCTCACCGCCCAGCGCCGGACAGAACCCATCGGTGTCCGTCCAGACCAGCCAGGACTGGAAGCCCACCCGCAGCCTTATCGAGCACGTCTTTGTCACTGACGTCACTGCCAACCTCATCACCGTCACTGTGAAGGAGTCCCCCACCAGCGTGGGCTTCTTCAACCTGAGACATTACTGAAGCCCCGCGGCCACCAGCTGCCCCAGCCTCCCTGGCCCTCCCCGTCTCTGAAGTGACCCGCAGCCCAAATCCTCCGGAGGGGCTGGGTCAGGGGTGGGGGCGGGCGGACTCCTTTCTGGGCAGACTTGGAAGGGACTTCTCCCCAGCCCCTGCCCTGTCCTGGGGCTCGAGCCTTGCTGGGGCCAGGCTGCACCCACGTTCCTACCTCTGGGCCGCCACCTCGCTCTGCCGCTGCACCTCAGGAACTCAGTGGCACCTGTGGCTCGAGCCACCTTGAGAAGAGCAGTGTCCTGTGCGGCCTGCGTGACTGGCAGCCACTCTGCCCCGGTGTCCCAGGGCAGAGGTGTCGGTTGGAGCCTTCTGGTCCAGCTTGACTTCTCCCCTGGGGTGAGGAGAGAAAGTGCACTAGGGGGAGGCAGAGGCCCCTGGGACTGCTCCAGGGAGGGCCGGTAGTGTCCCCGCTGCCTAGAGCAGTTTTAGAAGACAGGGTGGGGTGGAGCAGTGCCTGCACCGGCAGGGGGAAGGGGTCCTGCCCCACGGCTGGGGGCTGGCCGTGGCCTTCATGTAAAAGGTGTCACCGGTGGCTGTAGTGGGCCGGGTTGAGGTCAGGAACACTGAAAAGGTTGGTGTCACCACCATCCATTCTCGGATCGGAACAGCCTCTACTGGCCCGGAAAGTTGCCCTGAGACCCAGCGTGGTAGGGAGAGGGGTGGCCCCACGTGAACAGTGTCTGTGTTTGGGTCTGGGAGCAGGATGCTGCCACTGCCCTCCTTCCTGCTGGCCGGTGACCTTGGTCCCCTTCCAATCCCAGCCCCACACCTCTAGCCAGGGCCCCCCAGATGATGTCCCCAGTTCTAGGGTTGTAGGTGCTGGGACTCAGGGTGGGGACACTGCAGGCCCGGAGCTGAGTCTGGAGAGAAGCTGAAAGACGTGCTCAGACCAGCAGAGGTGTCTGAGCGGAGCCCTTGGCCGGAGAGCCCCTTTCTCCACTCGCTGGGATTTGTCTTCGGGTTGTGAAGGACCAGCTTAGCCCGAATCATGGCCGCAGACTGCTCGGGGAGCTACTGAGGATGGGAGTGCAGGCACTTGCTGGCTTCTGGCTGTTGGCAGGTGTTTGCCGTCCACAGCCACCTCCCCTCGCTGGGCCCACGCCGGGCCCTGCCCAGATGGACTGGCCACTGTCCCTGACAATCCCCCCACCCCATCTTCAGCAGTGCTATGTTCTGCTCCTCCCCAGCTGAGAAGCAATATCTCTGTATCATCTGGGAGGCAGGACCAAGGCAGCAGCCCACCTGGCAGAGGTCCCCAAAAGACAAGCCCTAACAGCCTGTTCCTTGGGGCCCCATCCTCTCCTCTCCCCTCCCCCCAGACGTCTAAGCCTTGGAGCTACCTTGTATGATTTCCGACACTGAGACTTCTGTTCCAAGACACCAGCGTGGGGCAGGGACAGGTCAACAGCGCTCTGGGGGTGGCAGTGGCAGGCGGTCTGGTCACTGGGTCTGTAATGCCAAAAAGAAGTCAAGGAAGGTGGGCCCGCTTCTGTTCCCATCCTTGGTTGAGGTCAGCCTGCAGGTGTGGGACCTCGCTCCTGACACCCTGGTTATGGGGAAGAGCCGCCCTTCCACAGACCAGCCGAAGCTAGGGTGGGCCCTGGCTTCCGGGGGGCAGGCCTGCCAGGCTGCAAGCCCCCCTGCCTCACTCCATGCCAAATAGGAAGAGGTGGCCTTTGTGTAGCCAAATTGATCACAACAGTGTGCCTTTGGAGAAGGACCTGCGTGGTTAACTGCATTGGGAGCTGTCCAGATGCAGCCTCAGGGCCAGCATGTGGCCACGCTGGCTGCAGCAGAGGTGGCACCCAATTCAGCAGACTGGAGGGCTGGGGGTCCCAGGCAACAAGGCTAGAACTGAAAGTGGGCAGTAGGGGAAGAGCTGGCCCCTGCACAGCCTGGGAGGAGGAGAGGATCCCAGCACAGCAGGCCACCATCCAGCTTCCAGGTCCCCAGACAGCTGGTGCCCCTGCCTGCCCTGCAGAGAAGCTGACAGCTTCCCCAGTTTTGCAGCTCCTAAGGCACTATGCTGCCTTAGAGGCTCCGAAGCCAGGCCAACAGCTCTCTCCCAGCAAGTCCTTGGGGGTGACCCTGGGGTCCCAGGAGCTGTTGAAAGAATGAGGATGGCTGTCCCTGGGTGCCTAGGCCAGCAGTGTGGTACCTCAGCAGCCAGGTCTCTCCAAACCCTGATTTGGTGCCTTTCTGTTTACCAGCTACTTCAATCCCAAAGTTTGAATCTGCAAACACCTTACTCCCAGCCACCTTGCCTTCTTGCTGTGTTGTATGTTTCTTTCCTGGTGCTTGGGAGCCAGTGGTTCATGTTACAGAGTGTGTGTATGTACAGGCACGAGCGCTGCCGCTGCAGTTGCACCGGATGCTCGCAGCCGGTCGTCTTATGTTTACCAATAAATAAAAGTAGTACTTTGTATGCTTTATTTGCTGCTATATGTGTGTGGGTAGCTTGGCATCTGTACCACATCTGGTTTAAGACTATCCAGAGGGTCCTACATGAACTGTCACAGTGTGTGTATATTGCATGGGTGTGTGAGCCCCTGTCTTTTTGTTTGCTTCTGTGTTGTATAGGAAGAAGTGCCCAGTTAGTCCTCTTCCTTAGAGGGTTTGGCATATTTTTATATATATTTTCATACCAAAAAGAGTGTTCCTTGTTTTGGTTACACTCAAAATTTGGCTAGAGAGGGCTCTAGGCCGAGAAGTTTCACTAGGGGAAGACCCTTGGGGGGTGGGGGAAGGAACAGAGCTTGAACCCATGCCAATCACTGGCTTGATTTGTTTTTTTAATTAAAAAAACATTCATGTATGCCACTTCTAATTGCTTTAAACCGTGGTTGTTTGTTTGCTTTCTTAAAAGAGAGAGAACAAAAGTGGATATGTTATTTCCCTGGGTAGAAAAGATCTTTGTAGAAACAGGACAGCAGCCCAGCCCCATGTTTAATTGGGACCAACTCTGTCAAGGAAACTTCTCCTGGGAAGCCCAGGATGCTTTGGGGGAAGGGGCTGGAGTCAGGAGAGTAGTAGTGCCTAGATAACCAGATTTTAACTCAAGTGCATTTCAGGATTCTGGGGGGTTTCTAGCGTTTTTTTGAAAACTAACACTAGCATAGGTTGCAGATTTTTTCAGACTGGTGTTAATTTATTTTGTAGGGGGAGGACATTAACAAATGTTGTCAGAAGATTTTTGTCTTTTTGTTAACTCTTAGTATATCAATAAATTTTTCAAAAAACTTTTTGGCCTGGTGTACATCGTAAATGATGCCTGGAGACCAGTAGACTACTTTCCCTTGAGGCAAAATATTTCCCTGGGCGTGGGTTGGGCTATTGTGGCATGGAAAAGTCACAGACTTTGGGAAAGGGTTGGCCGCTTTGATAGGATGCAGAAAAAGATGGTTTTCTAAGCAGGGGGTGCGGTTTTATTTTGTGAGGGAGTCCCTACACCAGTGGTTCACAGGTGAGGACAGTCTGGCATACCAGGGGACACTTGGCAGTGTCTGGAGACAACTTTTTTCAACTACCAGGGGTAGCTGAAATTGGCATCTAGTGGGCAGAGACCAGGGGTGCTAAGCCTCCTGCAGTGCACGGGACCGTCCCCCAAAATGAGAAAGGATGTCAGTAGAGCTAAGTTTGAGAAACCCTGGTTTAGTGGGGAGGGTGAGGAGGGCTGTAACTTGCATCTAGCGGGTAGAGAACAGAGACGCTTCATGCAGTACACTCACTGTGAGACGTCTCACTTCCAGAAGCATAAAGTGAAACCAAAATTCCGCCCTCCCCCCTGCACCTCCCAGCCCCATGGTCCTCCCTCTTCCCCACCTCCTCCACCTCACCCACCCCACACCCACAGTACCCAAAGACATTGTGTTGGAAAGCTACTCGACTCCTTGAATCTACTACATGTGGTAGCACTTTAACAGGACACAGCTATAAAATTCCTGGGGAGTTGCTATGAAGTGCAAGCAGCTTTCAGTCAGCCGCTCTGCTGCTCCCAACCCATGGCTCCTAATAAAGAGATGATTTGTTTATTATATAACCTTCCCTGGTCCTCTAAGGTCTGCACTACCTTCGGCATGAATTTATTCATAAATTTCAGCCTCCAGGGAGAATGGGGCTTCCTTTGAAGTGAAGAGAGAAGTTGGGGCTAGATGTTAGGGCGCTGGTAGTAGCCTAGTTGGGGCGAAGGCCTGAATGCTTTAGTTGAGCAAGTTCCTACTACAGATAGAAATGCAGCACCCCCAGCTCTACCCGGCTCCAGAAAGGCCTGCGAATTAGATTCTTGCAGAGAAGGCTGCTAGTGGGGTCTCTGTGCTTGTTGCTTCCTGGAGGCTCTGGGTGTTTTGTTTTGGAGAAGGTGGGCAGGGGCGACCCCAGCGGTCCTGTTCTCTGGCCTTTGAGAGCTGCAGAAGGGGGCTGGGGACCTCCGGGAAGGAGCGCGGGAGCCAGGCTTTCGTGAGACCCCATTTCTACAGGGACTCGCCAGACCGATGCCGGGTCCTGGCCCACGCCGGCCTTTGTTAGTTTCTGCGCTGTTGATCTGATCGCCTAATCCAGCGCCTTCCCAGAAGAATGGGCCGGGCTGCAAGGGGCCGACCCGGCCCAAGGGCCCGCCCCGCACTGCCGCGACCAGCCGGAGGGCGCCTGGCGCTGTCGGTGCAGAGCGGCTCAGAGCACGAGGCTCTGGGCGGCTGGACACCTCCGTCCTCCCCTCCGCCCTCGTGGCTCGAGGACCGGTCGCAGCGAGGACGCACAGGGGGCGTCCATGGAAGGGGGTGCCCAGCGGTGCCTTTGGACGGGGGCAGATGGGGCTTACTCTGCTCGGGTGCGGAACCGAGAGGCACCCGCCTCCACGGTGGGCCGAGTGGGCGCGGAGACAGGGGCTGAGGCCGCCGCCTGCAGAGGGCGCGCGCGCCCCGCGAAGCCCGGGCCGCCGGCGCTTTGGACGTGCGGAGGGGAAACTCGCCACCCGAGCCCGCGGGCTGCTCCGGAACGCAGTCGCGCGACCCGCACCCACGGCACTGCGGCCCCCGGCGCCCTCCGTCTCCGCGGTCTCAGGGGGAAAGCCCCGGCCCAGGCACAGCCTCTCTGGCGGCGTTCGTCCGGAGGCTGCGGGCAGCCGCATGCCAACAAGGACGGAGGATCCCTGCAGGGCCCCGGGCCGCCCCATTTCGGACTCCCGCCAGGCTCGAAGCACCTCTGAGCCTGGAGGACTTTTTGGTGAGAAGAGGAAACCAGAGCATGAACCCCAAAGGGACAGAAAATGGTTGCGATCCAACACTGTAAGAAAAGCATAAATATTCCAGTTCGACCAACGTTGTTGGGCCAGGCTCCGTGCTGGCGACTTCTACAGGAGACTGCCCTGTCCTCGGGACGCAGGGGAACTGGTTCGGGCCAGAGGCGGTGCCGAGGGCGGGCGAGGACCTCTACACCTAGCCTTTGCAGGTGTGGCGGATTCCCAGAGGATCTGCCCAGAAAATGGAAACCCGCTGAAGAAGCTCAAAGCCCAGGTTGGCGGCTGCCAGCAAACCGGGAAAAGGGACAGGGTCGGCGCCCTCCCACCTGCCTAAGCATGAGCCTATTCCGCTGCCTCAAACACCCAGGAGTGGACGGGGACAGAGCCCGGTCCGGCGGCAGGGCCTCGGTTGCGGGCTGGCGTCCGGCCGCGTGCGTCGCTGAGCCACCCTTCCCACCGTCGACCCCTGACGTCCTGCGCCCGCCCGCCGGCCCAGCACACAGCCAGCCCAGCCTGGCTTGGGGCACGGCTTAGGGCGGCCTCAGAAGCAGACTTTGGATCCCTGGCGGCCAGCGACCCTACTCAGCACGAGGCGCAGGTCTCTCACGTCGGAAGGGCACTCAGGGCTCTGCGACTGGCTGCCCCAAGCCCGGGCGCTCCCACACAGGGCACAGAGCTGGAGAAGAGGTGGGGAGAGCTCCACCAAGGGCCTAGCCACCTACCCCTCAGCCAGAGATGCGCTGACGACGCGTGCCCACGCCCCTTCGGGAGTGCTCTGCGGACGCGCCTAGTTAACTGCTTGTGGGCAAGGCGATGTCCGCGGGGGGGCTTGGAAGTGGCATTGGGTTCAATGCGTGGACTCTTGGGGATCCAGAGAGCGGCTTTCTTGTGCGGGCTTCATGACCACGCCCCCACTGCTGCGAAGTCGGTAGTCAGGAAGCACCGAGAATGCTTCCCCATCCTCTCCCATCCCCACCTTCACCTTGCCCGGCTCTCCCCTCGACTGTCCGTTGCCCAGCTTGGGGCTTAGGCCCACCAGGGACGCGAGTCCAGGGGACTGGGGGGCGGGGATGCGCCGGGCTGCGGCGCAGCGGCTCCAGGTTCACTAATCACATCAGCGCGCTCTGCGCCGGCTCTGAGCAGGCAGTTGCCTAGCAATACCCGCGAATCCAATTCCTCAATCAATAGGCGCGAGGCTGTGCATTTCGGGGAGCGCTGGCGAGCTTGGGTGGGTCTGGGGAGCGGGTCCTTCGACAGCACGGGGGAGCAGGTCGGGCAGGCCAGGGAGCGAGGCTGAGAGGCACCCGAGCCTCGGAGACTGGTGACGTCGGGCCTGAGGGTCGGGCGCGCGGGGGAAACCCCGCCAGAGGAAAGGGGAACCCCGATGTCACCCGCATCCCCCGGGGGTCCGCGAATTCTGCCCAAGTCCTGAAAAAGTGCAGTCTGTGAGGAAAGCCACAGCCAAGCCCGAAGATAGTCACACCCCGCTCCCTCCCAAGCCCAGCTCTCTCCCAGCTAGGTGGGTCCCCCTAGTTGGGGACCGGCCTTTGGCCTTCCTTCTCGAGAATCGTCCGGCAGAGAGAGCAAGGGTGCGGGGATGGGCAGGTAATCAGAGAGGAAGGATCGGTCCTGTCCTCCTGGGGCACCTCTTCCCTCAGCTCAGGGAACAAACCAAAAAAGAGTAAAACTGAGACATGTCTCTATTTACAAAGTATATATTTAAACACGTAAAAAGCGGTATTGGATACAGACATTCACGACCGCAGAGGATAGTACCGAAGCTTCACTCTTGAGCAGAGGCTGAGATCGATTCGAGATTTGTACAAGTCTTAGACTTAAATAAATCCAACAGGCGCGCACACCACGCAGTTGCAGACTCCCAGCACAAGGCCCCCGGCCCCTGCCCACCCACCCCAGGTCAACGTCGCAAGAGCTAGCCAGGGAGACACACACGCATGGCCACGGACAAATGGCAGGATGGAGGGGCGCTGGGGACAGAACCAGACTGACCGGAGGAAGGTCGGAGGGAAGGGGCGACAGAGGCCCCAGGAAGGGAGGGGGTGGGAGCGAAGGCAGGAGCAGAGGGGAAGGCGGCAGCCAGGTGAAGACTTGTGTCCCTGAGTCACCGTCCACTCGGCAACTGACGTGTCCCTTCAATGAAGTTTCATCTGAAAATAGCGTCAACATTTAAATAGATACACTCGGGTCAACGGCGCTTCTTTATACAAAGTCTAAAATACCAGTTTTACAAATTTGAGCAGATAAAAATCCCCATTCCAGGGGCTTCTTTTTATAGGCGCAATTTGATATTCAAAAACAAACAAAATCACGTAGTACACCGATTTCCTCTTTTTCTCTCTCTTTAAAGGCAAGAAAGTCTGGAGGAGAGGCTGAGAGGCTGGCGGTGGGAAGTCGGGAGTGCGAGGACGAGGCTGGGGCTCCCTCCCGTCCCCCTCCGCCGCAAAGCTCCCCCACCCGCCCCGGCCTCGCTCGCCCGAGTCCGGCGTCTGTGCTTGCTTCGGCGCGCAGGGCCCCCACGGCCCTCCCTGAACGAGCAGTGGGAAGTTAGGTCTTCGCTGGCCCTTTAAGGGCGGGGAGGGCGGGGAGGCTGCTGGATCCGAGCTGGAAGGGACCGGGGTAGGGTCGAGGGGGCGGATTTGTGCTTTTGAGTCAAAAGAGGGGCGCGCGTTCTGCGCCCTCGGAGCGCAGAGTGGCCCAGAGTCTGCCGGGGCGGGGGCGTCCCGGCCCCACCGCCGCGCTCGGCCTCCCCCGCCGCGGCCGTCTCCACTCCCAACTCCCGCTCCTCCCTCCCCCTTTGGCGGAGCTTGTCGAGTTCAAATAGAGAACACTGCGAATCGAAAAGGCCTATAAATTATAGTTTTTGCTTTTAAGAAGGAGGGGGGGAAGGAAAAAGCAAAAGTTCTTATGCGCATTCTTGGATGAAAACCCTGCCTCGCCCTCCTTCCCCTCGCCCCGCCGAGCGCCGGGGATGCGAGTGCTGCCGCTGCCCCGAGCGCCAGCCGGGTCCTCCACCGCGCTCCAGCCCGGCCGGGCCAGGGCCTGGGTGCGAGCCGCCGCTGCCGGCCGCGCCCGCCGCCCGCCGCGCCTCCCTCCGCGGTCCCCCAGGGTGGCCGGTCCGGCCGTGGGCCGTGTCCGTCGGAGCGCCAGCGGCCCGCCTTCCCGGGAGGGGGGGAGACTTGTCCAACTCTTCCTGGGAGGTGGGGGCCGCCGTCTCTTCTCCTGGCGAAGCTAGAGGACGCGAAAGGGAAAAGTCCACCCCAACACTTTTCTTGTACAATTGTCTCGCACTCTGGGCACTGACACGCAATCCTCCCAATTTATCCTGGCATTTCGGGAATGTAAACAGATTCGCTGGCTTTTTCTTTCTGCGGAGTAAGGAAAGGAATTGAGGGAACGGGGAGATTTTATCCACATGACACACAACGCGAGCTGCGTGCAGAACACGCACACCCCTCCCTAAAGTGCATTTCCCGGTGTCGTCCTGGTGGGGGACCTGTTCCCACCCTCTCGCGCGCCAGCCAGCCAGCTGCCTTGTATCTTCAACATCACACACGAAAAGGTTATCCAAGTTAATACTTCCCCCCCCCATAGACTTCTTAATCTTAAAAAAAAAAATAGAAAAAAGAAAAACAGACTGACTCCACCCCCTTTTTTCTGATTGGGGAGCCAACCTTTTGTTGGCCTGGCTGGCCAATGGGAAGAGAGAAAAAATCTGGGCCCTGACTTGGTGCCAGGAATCTGGCACTGGGCTGCGGAGAAAGGAGGAGGGGCGAGGGGGGCAGGCTCCATCCCTCCAGACACCATCAGAAACCCAGGGCCCAGGCCCCCAACTTTCCTAGTGCCCTGGGGGGATGGGGGCCCTCCTGCCCCAGCTCAGCCAGCCTGCCCCAACTAAAACACACTCTCTCTCCTCATTTAAATAAAACAACTTCAAGAGTTGAAATATATATATTTAGATATTTTTCTTAAATAACATATTTACATCTAATAGAAAATATAACTCTAGAGATAATCTTTCCAACCAAAACTGAGGGGGAGGAGGAATGAAAGGGGCTGAGGGGGTGTGAAGTTAGGGACAGGACCAGCCAGGCGGCCACATCCCACCAGAAATAAAAAGCATTATGCCAAGCTTGCGCTCACTCTCTCCCCTGCTCTCTTGTCCTGGGCTCACCCACTCAGCAATTCATCTTTTCTCTTTAAAAAAGCCTTGGTCCGTGTTACTTTCCTTAATGGTGACGGTCAAAAAGTTTGAGGTCACGTCTGTGACCACCACCTTCTCCAGGTTAGTCAGGGAGGGGCTCCAGGACTCTTCCTCAGGGTCCCCCAGGATTCTGGCCACTGGGATCCTGGCGATGAGGGAGGGCCTTCCCCCCTGGGCCCCCATGTCCCGGTACAGGCCTCCCACAGAGCCGGGGGTGCCTGAGCCATGCCGGACCCGGGGGCCTCCAGGGTCTAGGGCACCCTGGCCTTTGGCTTCCAGGAAGGCAGGCCTGTGCTTTATGACCCTGGCTGGGAAGGTGTCCACAGCCAGCTTGCCCGTGGTCTCCGCTGAGCTAGGGCTCGTCACACCACACTGCACCAGGTCCGAGTCCTGCCTTCGGGCCAGCTGGATCACGCTGTGGCCTGCCGGGAACTTTCCTGCCCCTGAAGGGGTGTCGTCCAGCTTCCTGCCTTTGAGGTAATCTCCGAGGCCATCGCTGGGTTCTCCTAAGGGCCTTTGTGAAGGGTCCAGGAGCTCCTTCCGGGGCTTGGGGCCTCGCTTCTTCGAGCTGTCCCCTGGTGAGCTGGGCTTGTCATCCACGCGGCTGGCTGCCCGCTCTCGCTCTCTCTCACGTTCCCTCTCTCGTTCCCGCTCCCTCTCCCGGTCCCGGTCCCGAGGGGGCTCTGCTCTGCAGGTGCTGCTGGTGCTGCTGCTACTCCCTGGTGGGGACAGACCCATGTTCCGAAGGCCTTCTCGGGCCCGGGAAGTAGAGGCCAGGTCCTGGGGCGAGCGGCCAGGGTAGGGGATCCGAATGCCCCGGGCTGAGTCACTTCGGAACTCGTAAGTCTTGGCCTTGGCCTTGGCCTGGGCCTGCAGGGGAGAAGGTGGTGAGAAGAGTAGAGCAGGCCCTGCCCCACCCCCAGGGCCCCTCGTCTAACCTTAAACTCCCAGCGTCACTGTCTGACGCCTGGGAATTTCTGAGTGAGTGGGGAGGGGGTGGGGCTAAGAGGTGGCGCATGGGGGAAGGAATAAAGTCTGCCTGGAAGCAGTCTTTTGCAGAAAGCACACTTCTCCTATTCACTCACGTGTCCATTTGGAATGGCTGGGCAAGAGGTTAAAGGAATTCGAGTGTGGCTAAGCCCCTCCCCCCAGACACCCTTTGGTGATGCCACTACTAACTCATCCTGTTAGGGGACTCCTTCCTAGATTTACAAAGAGGCAATATGTGTGGACACCGCATTGGTTCATAGCTCTCAGGGCCCCCTTTCCAGAAAGTAACCCAAAAATATCACTGTTCACCATTGGTACTGCCATCCTACCTTGAGGAGGAACGTTTTCGGTTTGGGTCCTCGCTTCTTGGGGCCATAGAGCTCCATCTCTCGTTCCCTAGGGACAGAGGGAAGGGAGAAAGGGTGTATGAGTAAAAAAAAAAAAAAAAAAAAAAACCAAGTGGGACTCCAGTCCAGGCTGGACAGAAGCCACCCTGCATGTTTCTAGGTGAGTGTGGCTGGGGCTTGGAAGGATCTGTACCTTTCCTCAAAGGCTGCCAGCAAGCGAGCATCCAGGATGTTCTCTTCTGGCTCCCAGGTGCTGTACCTGGAGGAACCAGGAAGAAGCGGGCATCAGTCCCAGGAGCAGGGGGGGAGCAGAAGGGGTGTGTGTAACTTTTCTCGTTGCATTGTATTGTATTTCAACATAAAGGGAAAAAGAGGAAGAAAGAAACCTCCCGAGTAACAGTCTGGGCTTGAGAATTGCATATAACAGACTTACTTCTGCGACCAGCCCTTCCATTTCACGAGGTATTCCATGCGTCCCTGCGGATGCAAAGGGGAAAATGTGTGTGTGTGTGCATGGGGAGAAATGCATGACGAGGACACAAGAAATACATGCGAAAATGCATGCACCAAATGAATGCTCAAAACCCCACCGCTAAAGGCAGGCGCCCGCTGCACCACCCCTGCACCTAGGGCTGCACAAAGTGCATGCACCGGCATCCATCCCCCACCCCGCCCCCCACCCGTGCAATCTGTGCATCGCTGCAAGTCTAAGGGAAGCGCTGGGGCTCAGAGCCGCCGCCGCCGCCACGGCCGCGGCCGCTGCTGGGACCTGGGGGAAGGGAAGCTGGGCTGCAGCAGGGGAGGAAACCGGCGGAGGGGAGGGCCCGCCGCGCCGAGGCCGAGGCCCGGGGCACCTACTTTCCGTATGCGCCGCTTCAGGAGGGCTTCGGCCGCGAACACCCGCTCCCCCACCGCCGAGAGCTCCATGTTGACTCGCCTCTTCCCCCCTCGGCCGCTTCCAGGAGCAGAAAAGCAGCAGCCAGCGCACGACAGACCATAATACTCTCCCGTTGACGTCAGTTCTCCTCCCCTCCCCGCGCGCCCGCGCCCTCCCGCGGCCCCCCCGCGCCGCTCCGCGCGCCCCCCCGCCCGCGCTTCCTCCCGCCCCACGTGTTGCTAACGACGTTGCTAGAGCCGAGCGGCCGGAGGCCTGCGCCCCCACGCGCTGATTGGCCGAGCTCTGGGCCACGCCCCTCTCCCTGTCTCCCCCGCGTTGCTACGTGTCTCGCGTTCCAATCGCCAGGGGGCGGAGTCCGAGGCGACTCCAGAGACAGAGCGGGCGGGGGTGGCGGCCGCCGCCGGAAGTGACGCCACGGGGAGGGCGGGCCCGGCCTCTGTCAGTCTGCGGGGCTGGCCAGGGGGGCCGGCTGCCCTGTGTCCTCGCCGGGGCCCCCTCCCCCGCCGCCAAGTTGTCCCTCCGGTGTTCGGCGTCGCCCACAGCTCTCGCTGGGACCCCCGCGGCGGTGTCAGCCAGGCTCCGCCCCCTCGGCAGACCCCGGCCCGCCCCACCCCCACCGCCGGGACTCGCGCCTTCCCCTCCTCCCGCCGCCGCCCGCGCCGCACAATGCACAATGCACAGGTGCCGGGCCACCGCGAGCCGCGCCCGAACCCCGAGCCCCGGAGACGCGTCCGTGGCGGCTCCTGCGCCCGGACCCCTCCCCCCGGAGCCGCACACCGACCCTCGGTCTCTATGGCAACGGCCTCCCCAGCCGTCGCCAGCCGGGTCCCGCTAACAAATCAATGTGCCTGTGTCTCGGTCTCCTGTCGCGCAGCCCTGCCCTCGGCCACCCTCCGGGCCCCGCGAGCCGGGCTGGCTGGACCGCTCGCCCAGCGCTAGCCGCGTGCGGACCTGATGGAGGCCTGGCATTTCCCACCCGAGCCCGCCCGCGGCCCGGGACCCCGCGGCGCCTTCGCGCGCCTTCTCCCTGACCCCGACTGTCCCTGACGCCCGCGGCCACCTGCCCCTGCCCCCCGCCCGCGCTCCCGCTCCGCTAGGCCCGGCCCGGGAGCGTCCCCAGCCGCGGCCCTTGCTGCCCTGGGCCTGGGCTTGCCAAGGGCGCGGACGACCGTCCCGGCAGAGCCGGGGCTTGGCTGGCGTTGGGGCGCTCGGCTGGGCGCGCGTCCGCTGCCCGGGACCCTGGCACCCGACCCGCGCTCTTCCTGTCCATGGCTCTGCCAGTGTGCGCGGCGGACACCCCAGAAGAAACGGCGGCGCGGGAAGCTAGGGGTCGTCGCGGGGTCCGCTGCGGGCTGGGCGAGAGGGTATCACGCGCGGAGATGGCGGGCTCCTGGAAGGAGGACAAGGGCGGGCCGCGGTGCCTTGGCGCGCGCACAGGGGCAGGCACACGCCCGACCCCTGCGCTTGCTCAGCTCTCGGTGACCCATAGCCGGCGGCGGTGGGGACAGCAACCTCAGTCCGGGCCCAGCGCCCTCCCACCTTTTTCTTGTGTCGCTCAAGCTCCAAATCTCAACACTCACTCGTTGGAACCCAGGATTTAGTTAAAACATCGATGATCAACTTGACTGGAAGCGGTTTCCCCCCGGGCAGGGACGTGTGGGAGGAAGGGAGGAGGAAAGAGAGGAGAGAGAACGATAGACGGAGAGCGAGAGAAGCGGCCAGCCAAGAAGTCTGCCTTGAAGGGGCAAGACGCCCAGAGCGGAAAACTGGCCTCCTGTCCAAAGCGAGGTGCGCGCGGGCGGTGGGCGCGGCGAAGCCTTCGACCCGCGGGCCAGGACGTGGCGCGGGGCCCACCTTCCCTCTCGGTCCTCCCCTCGCCCCGGGAAACACGGGTTCCAGTTTTTGGCTTTGGTCCCAAACTGTACACGGTGGGCGCTGGGTGGACAGTCTCATCTCTCCAGCCGTTCTGTCTTAACGAACAGCCCCTCGACGACGCTCACATTGCCCTGAGACCCGCGCGGGCCGCCCGCGAGAGGCCGCCGACGGCCGCGTCCTTAATCATAAAAAGTCATTCCCGGTAACAAATAGTTTCGTCTGCCGGTGCCAGCGATACAGCTGTTTCTGTTTAAGCTTAAATACTTTCCAACAGTTTGGGCAGTAAAAATAAAGTCGGCCTCAGCCGCCTATAAGTGTCTGGTTTCCCCGCCCAGAGAAAGCCCACCCTCCGCCCTGGGCCCGGGTCGCTCTGCACGTCCTGCCCGCCCCCTCGTGAAAGCCGCTGCCTGCCGGCCGTGGCTGCGGGGCCACCCCAAACCCCGCGCCGGCCGCCCGCGCTCATCGGCCGCTCCAGGGCTACTCCAGAGGCTGGAGGGAGGCAGCCTACCCAGAGTGGGCCGGGGACCTGGCCCGCCTCTCCTACCGCCCTCCCCTCAACCCTGGAAAGTCGCTTGCACCCGCGGAGAGTGGTGGTTTTGCTTCAGATAGGGTTTCCGGAGCCATATCCCCGGCTGGGCTTGGGCTGGGTGCCTTTGCAGACCCCGGGGTTTGCACCAGGCGTGCAGAGGTTGATGGTTTTAGTTTCACGCTGAAAAATCTCGCTCTGGTTCTCCCTCCCTGTGTTCCTTCCCTTTTCTTCTCTCTCCCTTCCTTTCTTCCTTCCTTCCTGTTTCCTTCTATTGGCCTCATTTTTCCTTCTTTCTCTAAATACCCCTTAAGCTTGAAGTGAAGAAATGAAACCCTAGCCCCTCCTCTAGGGGGTATTTGGTAATTATTTTCGCTCCTCCAACCCATTTTTCGCCCCTATCTTTGTGTCTGACAGTGATTCTTTCGGAAACGCTTGCTCTGAACAAAATTCGGGCTCTCCAGGTGTCTGAGTTTGCAAACGTTGGGGTTGCTGCAGAGCCAGAGGCAAAGGTGGAACTCGATTCAGAAGGAGACGAGAGGGGAACAGGATAAGCTGAAGTCAGACCTAAGCCAGCTCTAGGTCGCAGCAGACGTGCTCTGTCCCTCTGTCCCCCAGAAGAAGACGACCCGAAGGAGAGGGAGTGCCGGGGAGTGTCCTCAAGCCCTGCCCAGCACCTTGGTGTCAGCTGCCGGGCAGAGAGCAGGGTCCAGCCAGTGTGAAAACAGGTCACTGGGCGACCTCGGTCCTCCACAGTTTGGATACACGCAAGAGGCGGAGGTCTGGGCAAAGGCACCCGCCCCTAGCTGGGCTCTGGGTTGGGGTGCGTGGGGGATGCCTGTGTGCCCAGAGAGGGTGCTAGCATTCGGGTCACTCCGCCAAGTGTGAACCAGTCCTTTCGGACCGGCAGCTGGTGGCACTTTCTTAGGAACCATCGGAAGGAGGATCCTCACTCCCCAAGTTTCTTATGAAACCCCCCATCCCCTACGACTCAATTCTCGAGACACTTCCCTTCTTTCCTCCATGCATCCGCTGTCCCCGTTAAAAGTTAGGTAATGACTTTTCCCACGTGAACCTCCCGGGAGTAAACAAAGTTTCAAAGAGCGAGAACACACTGCTCTTAGTCCGGTCGCCGGCGGTCCGCGGCTGCCAAGTTCGCGTGCGCCGCCTCTGCAGTAAATAAGGTAACTGCTTCCTATTACTTTAGCCCCATATGGCTGCAATTTGAGTGTCTTTGGAGACTGTGCGTGTGTTGGGGGGGAGTGAAAGTGGAAATCAAATGCTCTCAGATCGCATTTTTATGAAGGAAATTGTTTGCAATTCTCTTAACCGCCGACCCCCACCTCAAGAGCTGTTTCTTTGTTTACGGAAATGCGGGCGCCCCTCCGCCTGGGGACACCTGCTTACCCTCATCCCTGGCTCTCCCTCCCTATTCCTCACTCCTCCTGGTGACCCGGGCGCGCGGCCTCGACTGCCCTTCGCGACTTCCAACCTGCTCCTGGGAGCCCGCCCAGCCCTCGGCCCCAGCCTCTAGACGGTGCGGGACCCTGCATTTCACGACCCCGCCTTCCGCAAGCCCGGAGGCCGCCTGAGGTCTGGGACCCTCTTAGGCCTCCCTGGGCCAGCCGCCGACCCTCCTCCCCGCGGGAGGCCCGAGGCTTGGCTCGGTCGGGGGAGAGGGTCAGAGCCGGGCGGCCCGGCGGGCGCTGGGCTGGGGGTGGCCGGCCAGCCCAGCAAGCCCGAGCGCGTGCTCTAGCTCGAGGCTGCGGCCTGGCCTCGGCTCGTCCTTGGGGAGCGTTTCAACTCCGCGGCTTGGCGCGCGTCGGACTTGCCGGGTCGGCGTTGGCCGCGCACGCGGGCGGGTTTGCAGCCAACCGCTGGACTCCGGCGGGCCGGCGACGGGGCTGTGAAGTGAGCGGGGCGGCTCCAGGGCATGGCGGTGCGGGCGGTGGCCGGCCGCGTGTATGGCGGCTGTGGCCAGTGGCTTCCCTCCTGCAGCCCCAGAGGAGCGGCACGGGCGCCCCGCTGCTCTGCTCCCCGACGCCGAGCCAGGGCTGGGTGCCGTCTGCTGCGGGAACGCCGAAGAGGTGACCCGACACTGTAGAAAAAGGCCGGGAGGCCTGGCCTCGTCCGGCTGGGAGGAAACTGGAGGTGAGGCTGCCTGGGTTTCTGGCCTTGGCTCCCACCTTTCCTGTCCCACCTTCTCCTCCCTGGTAGACATTCAGATCCTCCTAGTTAGAGAAGCAGTAGAACCAGCTGCAAAATTTAAGAAGAGGCTGAACACTTTACAGTCAAATGCGAAAAGGTGCACACACTCTGGATAGAGGCCACGTAACCTTTGACTTCTGCCTTAAACTACAGGAACTGAAATCAAACCTCCTCCTTTCCCCTCCATGGGAGGAAAATCTCTCCTTGAAGTTAAGCATCATCTGCTGAGCAGTTGCTCTATGTCCATTGCCTGCATTATCCCACGCGGGAGTCACAACCACCAGGTAAGAAGCTATACTACCCCCACTTTAGAGAGGAGAAACTGAGGGACGGCCTGGCCAAGTAACTTGTCCAGAGGCACACCTCAGAGCTTCAGCCTGAGAGGTCCTGAGCTTTAGTCTCTAATACCCCACAGCGGGGACTTTAGGTCACTCCCCACATTTCGCTTCCTCCAGGGCTCCAGGGAAGAATTCTAGATAAGAAAGGGCTGGTGGAATCTCTTGGAACCAGCCACAACAATGGCCCTAGCAGGGAGACTTCTCAGAGCCCTCAGCACAAAAGATGAGGCTGGAACAACAGAGACAGAAGGGGCTTCTAGGAGCACATTCAGCCCCGCTGGAGGCTGATGTTGGTGGGAGTCTTTCTTTGCTTTTCCTTTACCGAAGAGCATAGTGACTAGAAATGTGAGCTCTGGGGCCAGCCTGCCTGGGTTCAGATCCACTTGCTAGCTGTGTGCCCTTCTGCAAGTGACCTAACCTCTCTGTGCTTCAGCTTCAGTAACTATCAAAAAGGACTATTAGCATGCTTTCCCAACAGAGTCCCTGGGAGGGTTAAATGAGATACCATGTCAGCAGTAGCACACTGTCAGACACAGGCAAACGCTCGATAAACGTTAATTATTACTGTTACTATTTTGCTATTATTGGTGTCCTGGGACCAGGACAGGCTAACGGGATCCAGTGGTTCTGGTTGGGGTGACTTTCTCCGGGGAACCCAGTGTCAGCTCAAGCTGTCACTGCTTCCCAATGAGGGACACCCACCGAGAGGGGGCGCGGCACACACCTATCCTCCCTGGGAAACCCACTGTGTGCTGCTTAGACGCAGTTTAGAATCGTCCCTTGCGGCGTCTGCCCCCGGACGGGTTGGGCCCAGCGGGCTAGCGGGGAAAGCGCTCGGGCGCTTAGGCCAGGCGCGCCGCGGGTGCGGTGCCGGCAGGAGCACGCGCACAGCGCCCGAGCCAGCACGCATGCGCGCCGCCGGGCGGATTTCCACTTCCAATGCCCACATACACTCAGCACGCGCCCAGGCACACACCCCTTCCCAGGAAACCCGCCTGGTGTTGCTTGCAGCAAGCCTGCTCCGGGAGCCCCGGGGGGCCCTCGGGGAGCAGGATGGGCTGGAGAGCTGCGGCCTGGAAGGAGTCCCGGCGTCGTTGGGTCTGGGAGCTCCGGTCTCGCCGTCTGGGGACAAGGGTCTCAGATCGGACAGACACTAGGCACAGCCAGGGGCAGAACTGCCAGAGGCGAGGAGGCGGATGGGCGGCCAGGTGTGGCGGCAGAGCAGCGTGGGACAAGTGGGTATCCCAGCGGTCAAGATCTTGACCGAGATGAGGCTTCTGTTAACAGAAGCCCCCACGCCCAGGGCGCGCGGACTCTGCTGCATCGTTGCTGGCCCCGACGGCTCAACCCTTTGACAGCAGCCTGTGGCTCAGCATGCCCCTGGTGGAGAGTTTGACCCCGATTCTGTCTGCACCGAGGGAGGCTTGGCCTGCCAGTTACGGCCCGGCCCGGCCCGTGAGCGCCCCTCCTCCCGAGACCCAGCGCCCATCGGGAAGGAAGGGAGCACCCACCCTCCGATGGGAAATCTCAAGGTGAGGCTGGGTGAGGCTGGCCGAGGCGAGGCATGGTGTCACCAGAGCCTGCGGGCAGCGAGGTCGCCCGATTCCCTTGGCTGCCTTGAACCCGAGCTCGGCCAGGGCTGGCGCTTCAGCCGCCAGCTGTGCTGGATGCCACAGTCCTGCTCCTCCTCCTGGACCCCACACAGGCTCGCCCCCATTCCAGGGAAGCTCCAGGAACGCCTCGGAGTCTGGCGCTTCGCGTTCTTTCTCATTTCCTACCCCGCCCCCAAGCGGAAGGAATTGAAGTGACTTTTCGCTGGGATGCCAGCGACCTCGAGTTAGTTCCAAACTGGAAGTCCCTAAGCCATTGCCATTCCCTTGCGAGTGGTTCACACCAAGCGCCCAAGTCCAGTCTCCCCTTTCAGAGGTCAGAAAAACCTAGGTGCCGGAGCCTGTCGGGTCACTGGAGGAGGCGAGGCTGGGAGAGCAGAGCCTTGGGGAGCAGGGACGTCCGCCGGCCCGCCAGCCCTCCGCGGGAGTGGCCTACCGGGGCCGCAGCGGGCGGGCTGCAAACCCTAGGGCCGACGTTTGGGAATCGACCGAGAAAATGCGACGGTGCCCGCGAGAGTCTGGGCTTCTTCCTCGGATGGGCCTTGGCGAAACCTCGACGTCCTCCGTCTCGGTCGGCGTCTTGCCTTGCACCCCAGGGATAGGGGTTCGTTGGTGCGCCCCAGCCGTTGCCCCCGGAGGGGGAGCTGTCCGGGGCCCGGCTAGATCCGGCTGGCGTCGAGGCTGCACGGCCAGAGCGCAGCAGCTCCGCGCACGCCCAGAAGCCGTGTTGCCGGTTCCGGGGCTGCAGGAAAGCGCGGGGCCAGCGGCGGCCATGTGCCCGCGCAAGCGCCTCACTGCCCGGCGAGACCCTGTTCTCTCCCGCCGCCCTCGGCCGCGGGGTGGCTCAGCCCCGCTGGGGAGGCGCAGACAGCCACTCGGCCCTGACGCCCGCGCCGGGGAGCTGGGACACCTTTTCTCTGCATCGAAGCCTGCCATCGGCTTCCCCGCCCTGCTCTAGGAAATCAAATTCAGGGAACGCGGTACCGTATTTACTCGCACAACTTCCTCCCTTGACATTTTGCACTCCCGAAGTTGGGGCAGAAGTAATTATGCAAACATCTGGGGCTGTCCTGCGCTGCTACCGGCACCGTTCGTATTCATCCTGAGAAACGCACTCCCTCATTTGCATAATAATGGCTTATCTAGAATAACAGCAATCAGAGGCGAAATTAATTTTCCTGGCTAGTTCTTGAGATCCTGAAAACAGACGCTCACGGGCAAGAAAAACGGGTTTGGCCCAAGGCGTGAGGTTCTTGCCGAGAAGCAGAGAGAGACTACATTTAAAGCAGGGGAAAAGCCACGTTCACACTGAGTTTCTGTGTCTCTCTGGTTTCAGCCCTAGAGCTGAGCTTCTTTTTTGCCAAACGGATGAAGAGCTGAGCCGCCTTAGGAATCCCCCTAGACATCCCGGCCCTCACCCCATCCATTGTGGGAGCTTCGGTGGCCCCTGAGACAGGGACAGCGTGGACTGTGGCTGGGGACCTGGGGGAAGACATTGCACGTGGCCGGGTGGGCAGGGGTAGACCGGCAGTCAGATGAGGATTAAAGGTGTCCAGCAAACCTGTGCCCGGGACCTGGGTCTGGACCCTCCAGGGACTCAGGTCCCCACCCTTGGACAGATCAAGGCGGAGCACTTCCTTTCTCTGGGATGGTCACCTTGGCCACCAGGGCAGCAGAAGTCGTTGGATTCAAAACAGAATAAAAGAGTGTGTGGGTGGTGGTGGGAACATTAAGTGGAGGAAACATCTTTTATACATTACAAAACTTCTTGATCTTTTTTAATATGAAGAGGAGTGGGAGGGGAAATCCACAAATAAATATGGTAAATGAATTTAGACCAGAATTGTAATGCAGGGCCACGTTCAGGGCGATTCTGTACTCCTGAGGATTTTCGCAGCAGAACTTGTACCCTCCCAGGGCACCATCACCCCTCCTTCAGTGAAGATTTCAGAGTGCTCGAGGGGCACAAAAGGGCTGAAGGTCGCTTGCTGCCACTCCTCCCGGCATCCCTCTGTGGACAAGAACTCCCAGTCTCTACCCAAAAGATGCAAGTTTCAAGTTTAGTGAAGGAGGCAGCCTGGCTCGGGCTTGCAACCAAGAAAGCTAATGTAATTCCTAAGTTCCTTCTAAAATCAAAGTTGCAGGAGGAAGCTGAGGAAGGAATTGCTGCAAGGTGGAGTGACTGGCAGGGTGAGATGGATGGGTGGGTGGGGACTTGGGGAAAGGATCTCAGTTCTCCCACGGAAGGACTGCCTGGCTGTTTTGGTGGGAAGGGAGGAGGGTGCCAAGGGAATGTAGGGCGTGGGGAGGGGTGTCTCTGGAAAGCCTGGGATGCCAGGTTGGGACAGGGAGGCTTCATTCCATCTCCCTCCCCTTTCCCCTAAGTTCATTCCCGCTGCCTTTGGAGGCAGCGATTGAGTCTCTACACTGATTTCTTTACAACCCCCGGCTGGTACACAGAGAGAGAGAGATCGCAGCTTCTCTCTCTGGGGCAGCCCTGAGGAAGGGCACCCTTAGCATACCCAAGCAAAGACCCCAGCCACCCCCAAGACTTCTCAGCCAGAAAACTCAGCCTCCCAGTTGGTCGCAGGTTGCTGCGTCTGTTTCTTCTTTTTGAAGAGCAGGGAGGACCCAGATGAATAGAAGAGGAAGCGGCCAGCAGGGAGGCCTGCAGGATGCTCCCAAAACCTCTTCTTAGGTCTGAAGGAGGGGATCTCCAGCAGACCTGGTTCTGCATCCACTCCAGATGTTCCAGGAGCTCCGGGGATAGGTCAGGAAACTGCTCCCCCACCCCCATCACTGCCCCAAGCTGTGGAGACCCACAGTACTTCTCCTGAGCAGGGCACCACCCAGCTTCACTTGTTCCAGAGTCAGAGCCAAATGGGAACGCAAAGAGCAGCCCACGAGCACAGAGGTGCTGTTGGCCAACAGGAAGGGTGGCCGAGAGCTGGGGGCATAGAGCACCTGGCTTGGACTTCTTCATTGGCCACTGCAGTTCCCCAGAAAGGAGCGGCAGGGTGGGCGTACTTCCCACTCAGGAGTGGAGAATTCTAAGAGCAAATTCCCAAGTCTGGTCAGGCGAAAAGTTTGTGCCCAGTTGAAATTGAGAGGGTGAGTGCAGGTGGCCCAGGGAGGTAGTCCCGCCAGCTGTAACAGTGCCTGCTCTGGGGAAGGAGGACCACTCAGAAGTGGGTGGGGACGTTGCCTTACACAGCCAAGGGGCGAGCTGGTGGGAACCCCAGGAATGTGAGTCCCAGGGTGAGGAGCATCAGATAGAGAGAAGGGGGAAGGGACACAGAGGTGGATTTGGGGGAGATGACTTGGAGCCGCAAGACAGAACCACTTTTCCCCATGGCTCACAGTTGGGTCCCTCAGAGCTTGCAGGCTTACCAGGGTGCCTTTCTAGTGGCCACTCTTGAAGTTGCCAACTCGTGAGGTTGGGGGCTCAGCAGACTCCAGAGAAGTGCCCCACGTGCTTGTACTGCAAAACCCTCTCCAGGAAATCAGTGCTCCCTCCTGTGGAATGGGCAGGTTCTTTCCCAATTTGTTGCTGTGACAGCCGTCTGCAATAGACCCGCATTGAGCTCTTTGGATCCCAGGATGCTATACACACACACACACACACACACACACACACTCTAGTTGTTTTTCCAAGATAAGGAAAAGGGTCCTAGCCTCGGTGTCCTAGAGCAAGAAGCACTTCTTCCCAGCCCCAGTGTGTTCAGGCACCCTTTTCCCTGAAGGCAGAGCTCCTGGGACTGTCTCCATGGCAGCTCAGAGGGGGCTCTGGGAAACCAGTGCGTGAAGGGCTGCAGGGCCCTGGACTGTCACAGTGGGCAGGACAGGGCAGAGGGTGGAGCCAGGCAGGGTTGGAGGAAACCAGGCAAGGGCAGGAAGGGGGCTGGAGCTGACACCCATGGCCACTTGCCCAGGGGAGCCCGCTGGGGAGTGCTGGGAGTGCCTGTTTCTACAGTGGCTCAAATGGACCAAGGGTGTCTGATGGTTGTATCCCCAGCACCTGGCATGCAGTCTTGGGGGGGGGGCAGGTGCAGGAGCGGTGGGAGTGCATGGATGTAGCCTGCATCATTTGGGAGGGCTGCTCTGTGCCAAGCTCTGTCCTTCCCGACTCTGTTTTTGTTCCTCATCACAGCCCAAGAGGGGGGCTTATTGATCGCATTTAAAGGTGAAGGAACAGGGTCATGGGTTTGAGCAATGTGCTGATAACCCAGGTAAGCTGCAGGACAAGCTCTACCTACATCTGTCACCTGGAGCTGAAGACCCTAAGGGGAGGTTTGGGGGTAGCTTTTGCTGGTGTGGAACCAGGCGCCTAGGGGAGCCAGACATGGCTGCACTGCCCCAGGTCTTGGGGTTTGGCATGAGTGAGCAACTGGGGACAGGGCACTGGCTCTTGGCGATCCCAGTCTCTGGCGGGAACAGCTCAGCAGCCTGGGGCCAGAGCCCAACTGGGCTTTCCTGCCTGTGCCCTCCCTGTCACCAGCTGCTCAGGGAGAATGACTGGCTGAGATCAATGGGGTGGTTTCAAGCACTGGAACAGCCACCACAAGTCCCGTGCTAGTGCTCCAGGGTTCCTGGACTGGCGGGCCACACTGGCACAAAAGCCCATGCCTGGGCTGCTGCTGAGAAGCACCTACAGGCTGCAAAGAGCAGTGGGTTGGGATGAAAAGATGGCTCCAGACCTGGGCTTGCTCCGCCCCTGGCGGCTGAGTTACCTTGGACAAGTCAGCCTTTCTCCTGATAGCAGTTTCCCTTGTAAAATGAGCGTTTGGAGCAGGTACCTTGGAGCAGCCTCTGGTCTCCATGTCCAATACCTCAGGGGATCATTTGGGCAGGTTTGTTGGGACTCCAGAACCTCTAGAAAATACTTGTTGACTGCTGGCTACTGACCATTGGTGCACCCGCCTAGGACAGCATACAGAACCCCAAGGTTTGCGCCTGCCTGTGAGACAGGGACGCCCGGTGGGAGCGATAGACTCTTGTCCCAGGTCCCAGCTACACCAGGTACTGGCTACATTTTCCCAATGCTGCCAGGCCCTAGGAGGACCCGGGATGGCAGGAAAAGGGTCTAGGAGGAACCCTGGATGACCTGACTTCCTCTCTGGGTCCAACCGCAGCAAGGAAGAATCCAAGGCATGACCTTCCCTGCAGTTCACACTGCTGGTAGCAGAGCTGCGGCTCGGACTAATTCCAGGTACGTTCTATAGGTGGCATCATGCTACTGGAAATAGCCTCCTTGGAGGGGAGAGGCTTTCTTGGCAGCATCTCCAGGCACTTCCCCAGCAGAGGTGAGGTCCACACAGCCACAGTCCAAACT
The DNA here is from genome assembly GCA_963574435.1 of Cheirogaleus major. Lineage (NCBI taxonomy): Eukaryota > Metazoa > Chordata > Mammalia > Primates > Cheirogaleidae > Cheirogaleus > Cheirogaleus major. Next base: position 39,225 of record CAUYPO010030726.1, read on the forward strand.
GCACAGAGAGGGACGCCTGAGGGGCTGATGGGCTGTGTCCTGGGGGACTGTCCTCTGCATCTTGGGGGCCACTGAGCTAAGTGCATAGGTGCCACCCATCAGCAGGGTCTGGGAAGCAGGAGGTGTTGGGGAGTCTCTCCTGCCCACTGCAGTGGTGGGAGGGAAAGGCCTCAGGATGCACTTGGCTGGGGCAGGGGGTGCTGGGGGGGCTACCTGAGGGTCTACAACAGCACACGCCCACACCATATTGCTGTGCCGCCAGACTGGTTGGGAGAACTGAGTCAGCACAGCCTGGGTCCCAGCCAGATGCTCCTCTGCCCAAACAAAGTTCCTGGACATCCTGGCTAGGGACCACTCTCACCATCCAGACCCCTGTGAGCAGGGAGCCCAAACTCCTCTTCTATTGGGCAAGGGGACCAGCCAGGAGTGGGGAGGAGGAAAGCAAGTGGAGCACCCCGTTGGAGACCCAGGCAGTGAAATCACCGATAGGTTCTCAGGAGGCTCCGCTCTAAACCAACTGTCCCTCTAGCAGAGATCTCCTGCCACTCTTCATCCCCCCACCAGGTCCCAACCCCACCAGGTGGGTCCAATTTCTGAGCTGGGCATCGGCCTGGCGGGGCCTGTCACCCGGGACAGCATATAGCCTAACGTCAGGAAGCAAGGCTGGCACAGCGGTGGGGAAGAGAGGTGTGACAGTGACAACCCTCACCGCTCCCTCCTGCCACCTGGCTGACTTTGGGCCTCCCAGGCACCGAGCCCGCAAGTCCCCGCGGCCACCGCTCCTGGTCTCCTCACCCTGTGGTTACACACAGCCCCGGCCCCAATCACCCTGCGCCCTGCCTTGGGATCTCAGCAGGCCTGGCGACAAGGGCTGCCGGAATGCGGCACCCATTCTCAGAGGACGACCGATGGGCCAGGCCTTGGGAGACAGCTGGGGGGATCCCGAACCGAACCCCCAAATCGGAGTCTGGGACTCCTCCCCCTCTCTCCCTCAGGTTCGGCTGGGTTTCCCGCGATCCTGGGCCTTTGCCCAAACTCAACACAGACTCGCTCACATTATTATTTTTTTTTTTGAAACAAAAGCAATTAGATTTCAATCCCGGTTCATTTGCATTTGCACCTCGGAAACGGGGGGAGGGGGAGAGGGAAAGCGGGAGGAAAAAGGGAAGCGCGGCGGCGGCGGGTGGCACCTTACGCGCCACAGCTGGCCGCGCCGCCATCGAGCCAACCACATCTGGCCATGGCCGTGCGGCCGCCGCGGCCCCCTCCTCGCCGGCTCCGGGGCCCGCGCGCAGCAGCCGGCTCGGCGGCGCGCTCATCGATCGCCGGGGCCGCGGCCGGGAGCGGAGAACAAGGTATAGCCTGTATTTAGGTTCCTGCCCTTATATGGCGATGTGCGCGAGCGCCCGCCGAGCGGCCGCACCATATAAGGGCACGCGGCGGGCGCCGGGCTGAGCTGGTGCGCGCTCATTGGCCCGCGCGTCTCTCGGCAACCGGCTCTCACGAGTGGAAAGCAGCCAGCCGCCCCCGCCCGCTGCCTTTCTTTCTCCCCCGGTGTCTCCGCCTCTCGCCGCGGCACCCCCTCCTGCTAACCCCCCGCTTTTTGCCTGCACCCTCTTCCCAATTTTCCTTCCCGTGGTCGCCCTCCTCCCGCTCTGCCTCGTTGTCATTCTCCTCCCACGGCCGCTCGGCCGGTCCTCGCCCCCTCCGCACTCGCTCCCACTCCCACCCCACGCACCCCCTCCCCAAACCCGGCGAGCTACCGCGGAGGAGCGGGAAGGCCCGGATGCGGGAGGGAGCTGGTGTGTGTGTGTGTGTGTGTGTGTGTGTGTGTGTGTGTGTGTGTCTCGCTGCCGCAGTGGCCGCTGCAACATCAGGTTCACTGCGCGCACGCACAGGGCTCTGGGAACAGTCCGAGTCTCTCCCTCCGCCCCCTCCCCGCACTCACCCCCAGCCCCAAGATAATCAGAGCAATTAGCTGCGGAAGAAACGTGCTTTCAGGGCTAGGGGTAAGCTAAACCGCAAACAGCCCTAGGTACTACCACATTAGCATCTCCCAGGGTGTCCTTTTGGGCTGGATTTCTGAATGCAATCATAATAATGGTAAATCGATGTCTCATTTAAAGGTTAGTTTAAAAACCTGCCAATTGTTGAGGGGAAAAAAACACAACCCTGCGTGCAGGGAGAAAAATGCACTGGAAGAGCCACGCGGGTTTCCCGCAGAATGCAGTGGAGCGATGGTGGCGGGTGGCGGGTCAGGTGCCCAGCGCTGGGACGACCCGCGAGCTGGGAGCGGCCCGAGGGAGAAAGCGCTGCGGTTCCTCTGGAAAATAGGGCTCGCGATCGTCTCCAACTCCGGCAGAAAGGCGCTGCGGATCCAGGGCGCCCTCGCCTCTCCCCAGCGCGCAGAGGCGCGCAGGCGCACGCCTGCACAGGTGTCCAGCCGACCTCCTGGCGCTCGGTCCCGACGTGCGTGTTCCCCTAGCGATGCCGCGTGGCCAGAGCCACTCCCTCAGGGACCCGCTCCTGTTCTGAGGGCACCCAAAGGGGACAGCTAAGACAATGGGCACCCTGCAGCCCTGGGGACTTTGCCTGTGACCGAGCTCGCCTCCAGGGCTGCCGCCTCCCGCAGGCGCCCAGCGATGCCCCCTACTGGGCAGCCTGCGCCTGGAGCTCCGCGCAGGTGGGGGTCGCGTGGGAGCGCCGGCTAGCGTGGGGGATGGGGAACAGGGCGTGATGACCCAAGTGACCTCCGCTCGGTCTCGGGCATCCTTCCCTGCCCTCGCCCTCCTTCTCTTCAAAATCTCAAATTCCCCAACCTGGTCCCTCGGGGCAAGGTGACGGAAGTGGGCACTGCCAGAGACCCGGGTGCGAGATCGGGGAGGGCGCTGCCTGCTGGATCGAGTTAGCTTCGGCCGCCTCCTCCTCCTCGCAGTTTCCGCGGAAGGAAGCGCGGCGGCCGCAGCAGCGCTTGGTGCCAGCACGTATCCCTCCTGACCTTGGCTGATACTTGCTGCCTCGGTGTTTTGCCTAGTAGAACGCAGTTTCCTTCCAGAGCAGGGGCTGGGGTGCTCTAGGGGTAGAGGGTACGCCAAGGTCTGCGCCCAGCGCCGGACCTCTGCCATGGGGACCTCACCGAGCCCTGGAAAACCCATGGATGCCCAGGTGCTGCCTCTCATGCCCCATTCCTGCCCCAAGTCTCCCCACACCCATTTAGCGAGGTCATTTATAATGAATCCCCACCCTCAAGTTTCTGTGCGCCTAGGTACATGGATCTGTCAGCCAGGTGGCGGAGGAGGGGGAAGCAGACCCCCAGATGTCCTCCGACTTCTCCCCAAACAGGGACGTGTCTCCTTAAGTGTGCCTCTTCTCTGCTCTTAAACCCTAGAACAGAAGCCGCTCCCGAATCTGGAAGCCTCTTTTCCTGACCTGTTGGCTTGTGGTCCCGGGCCCCTGCACTATTATATATTGAATTTGGATTTTCCAGCCAGTGGTGGAGAAATCACTAAGAGAGTAGAGATCGCGGTGGGCGGGAGGGGTGAGAGAGAAACTTGCAGATGGGGAAAAATTAAGCACCAAATCTTCAGAAACACCTCTCCCTGGCCGGCCTGGCCCGCTCAGCGCCTGGGTTCCTTCGAGCTGGAGGAATAGGGGGCTACGGACCCGTGCGGCTATGCCAGGTGGTCCCAACTACGGAGCCCGACCCCACCCACGGGTCTTCTTTTCGCACTTTTCGTTTATACACAGCAATCCCAGCCCCGGAGCTCCAGGGGAAATTTCACTCCCCTGCCCGAGCCCGCGCCCCGGGCCGGGTGTCCAGCTTGCCCGAGTGCCCGTCTCCGAGCCCTGGTTTCCCTTTGGCGCCCAAGAAGGTGCTTGGGCCCGGGTGCCGAAGAGCGGCGGGGAGGCTGCGGGCAGCCCGGCGGGGCCGAGGCGGGGGTCGGGGAGCTGCTCCCGCCAGGGGGAGGTGGGCGCTCGGCACCTGCCGAGCTGCCGAACAGGCTGCGGTTCATGGCGCCCAAGAATCCACCCGGATCTTCTCGGCGGAGTTCCGGGCTTGGGTCGTTCTGTGGTCTGCACGCACACAGCTTTTTTATTTGTTATTTGTTATTTTTCTGCGGGGAGCTTCGGGGCTGGCCAGCCCAGCTCCAACGCCGAACTGGGGGACCAGTATCTAGATGGGTGGGGGCGGCACGCGGTCGCCGGGGTCAACACCCCATTAGTATTTCCCCACGGGGCGCCGCGACCTGGCGAGGGCGGCGGGCGGCGGGACACACTGCGAGCGCCCCTCCCGCACCGTCCCCGCCGCCCCCGCCCTGCGCCCTCCGCGGCAGGTAACAGCCCCTCCCCCCTCGGCCCGCGGCGGCCCCGCTGCCCGGTGCCGGGAGGGTCGGGGCGCGCAGGCGGGGGTCCCGCGCGGGGAGGCGGCGGCCGCGGGGCGCAGGCGGGTCCCGCCATGGCAGCGCGCGTTGGCAGCCATTTTCTGCAGCTGCCGCGGCCCGGCCCCGCGAGCCCGGCAGGGGCTGCAGCGCCAGACACAGGGACGCGGGCGACGGGCGCGGGGCAACGGCGGGGGACCCGGCGGCGCAACGGCTGGGCACGCGGGGGCGGTGTCGCCGGCCCCAGCCCTCCCCGCTGCAGCGCGTGGCGGCGCCTGCGATCCCACCCTTCCCCGCCATCTTGTACCCGGCTGGCGCCTTCCCAAAGCGGAGCCGCCGCAGACAAAGCCCGCCCGGCCGGCGGGGCCCCGCAGCACACGCGTGCAGAGCGGCCGGGGCGCCCCGGGGCCCGCACCCGTCCTGCCCTTCCCGGGGGGCTGCGTATCCCCCGCCCCAAGGGGGCTCCGCCAGCGACGGCCACTTGCCAGCCCCGGAGGCCCGGGAGACCCCCTTCTGCACCGGCTCGCTGCCTGCACCCGCAGCCCACACTGGTCGCTCAATGGGGGGGTCCCCACTGGCGCGGCGGAGACCAGGGTGGGCGTTTTTCTAGCTCCTGGTTCCTTCTCTCTTCTGATAGGGCTGGAGGGTCACTAGCCCCGGGACCCAGCTCGCCCCATTTTCCCACCGAGGAACTGCAAAGAAGACCACACTGGGGGGTGGGGGGGAGACTCTGGAGACCCCCGTCCCTGCCCAGCAGCTGCTGAACCCCGCAGAAATTCAGAGCTCCATTCTCCGGGATGGCAGTGCTGTGGCCTCCACGCCCCAGCCTGCTCAGCCCGTTCCCGCGACGCCCCGCACTGGGCTCCACACCTAGGTTCCCTGCGCGTTTGGGGGAGTGTGAGGCACCCCTTCCTCAGCCCCAAACACCCGAGAACCTGGTGCCTGGCAGCCTTCACTGGCGTCATGCCACTACTCGGTAGGGAGTTTGCTGCCCAAGACTCCATTTTCCTGTCTCCAAGTTCCCAGGCCTGGCAGTGCGGAGGGAGCGCCCAAGGTCCCCAACAACCCCTTGGATTCCTCAAGACTGCTCACTCCCCGGGAAGCACATGAACACCGGCTCTGGCACCCTCCTCCTTCCATCGATCCCCAGAGTCCCCATCCCTGTCCACCAAGACTCCACGGAGGGTCCGACTGGAAGGGACAGTGGTTGATGAGGAACAGGCTGGGAGAGGGGGCATGACTGGTATAAGGTCATTTGGCAGGTTCGTGGCAGAGCTGGCCCTTCCCTACCCCACCCCCATTTCTTTCAAACACCAAGATCAAAGCCCAGGCTGGCTGGTGGATCCGGAGCTCCCTCCTCCAAGGACTCTTGGTACTGTTGGCCAACATCGCGAGCGGTCAGGCGGGGGCTGGGCACCAGAAGTGGGGGTGGGGAGCGGCCTGTCTGCTGGTCCACACCTGAAAACTGGCTTGCCCCAACCCGACGTCTGCCGACGCCCCACTCCCCACCCGACCCCTCCCGCATCTCTTGTGGGGTTGCCTGCTAGGGTAGGGAAAACAGCAACCCGGGGTGGCCTCTCCGATGCCCTCGCCCTCGGGGTTCGGTCCTCCCCCACCAAGCCCTGCCAGCCCGCGTGGATTCCGAGCCCGGCTCCGGAAACCAGTCTGACCACTTCACCCATTTCCCAAGCCTCCCCGGGCGGCGGGCGGCCGGCTTCCAGGGTGGGGTGAGCCAGGCTCTGCTGCCCTGCGATGAATGCATTTGCCCAGGAGGCCGGTGCCTCCTCCCCGCCCCCCAAAAGGCGACGCTTCCGCTCGCACAAGCGGGGGGCCTTCGGGTCGCTCCCCCCATCGCGAAAGCCGACGGTGGAAGTTCCACTTGGGCCAGTCACCTCTCACCCGTCGACCGTGGGCAGAGCCGCCGCCCGCGCTGGGCCCGGTGCACGTGGCCAGGGATGGCTGCCCTGGGGGCGCTTATGGTCGGGTTGGGACACCGAGCCCAGTTGGAAGGCGGCAAGGCCCGCCGGGGCCGCTGTGTGGGGTCACAGAATGTTGAGGGATGAGACGGAGGCCATCTTCGAGGGGACCCTGGGCGGGACATGTGGAAATAGCCCACCGTTGGCGGGTGGTGGAAGGGTGGGCTTGTGGCCCCGCAGCCCACCGGGCACGTCTTTCAAAGGTTACAAGAGCAATTCACCAGGTAGTTGCAAGAAGGCGACTTGGCCAAGTCCAGCCCGTGGCCCTTGTCCATGGGGACCCTCTAGAGAGCAGGGCCGACTGCTCTAGTCCCAGCCACTATGTGGTGACTGCCTGTGGCGTGTAGCATGCTAGATGCTCCCAGGGTGGGACTGGTGGTGCAGTGGCCCTGGCTTTAGTCCTGGTCAAGTGGGGCGCTGGCGGCTGTTGTGTGGGTCTCCACTGCGGTACTGCCCTGGAGAAGAGAGAAAATCGCGGGCTGCCAGCGTAGCCAGTTGGGCGCTGGGTGTGTCAGAGAGGGCAGGTAGGGGTGTCAGGTGGAGGGGCGCCTCTCTGCAGGGCTAGGGCTGGCGGCCCGGGGTGACTCTGGGTGCCTGCCTAGGACCCATGGAGTCAGCTTTGCAGAATCAGTAGGGCCAAGGTGCCGCTGGTGCGCTCCTTCCCCTCATCTTACTTTGTTGGGGGAAGAGGCAGTCAGCACCCACAGGCAGTATTGGTGTTGTGCTGGGGGTCCTGGGCCAGCCCACTGCTCCCTGTGCTGGGCTTCTGATCCATCCCTGCTCCCCTGGGGTTCCCCTGCGCTTTAACCTGAGGAGGGGAGGAAAGCTGTCTGCAGTCGCAGGCACCCCGCCCCCCAACACACACACTACCAATAGCTTGCTCATTCCTGCTAGGCCAGGCTGAAAGTTTTTACAAATCAGGTGGGGGTGTGGTGAGTAGTGGGAAAAACAAGGAAAAGGCGCTGCTCTCTCACCCTTGCCAGGTAGATGCTGCCCTCCCTTCCACAAGCACAGGGGGAGCTGAATGGGAGCCCGGAGGGAGATTACAGGCCCTGGCAGAGTGAGGGCTGGGGTCACGCCAGGGCTGGGGAGCCCTTCTGTTGAGGCCGAGTCCCCCCACAGCCACCCAGCGCCTGGGGCCCTGCCCTGCTGGGCAGCGCCTAGATATGGAGGAAGGAGGTGGCAGGGAAATTGGATTCACAGGTGGTTACAGAGGAGCAGTCAACAATTAGGGCGTCCTGGGCTGGGTGGGGCTGGACACCGGGACTCCTAGTCCCACTAGTTCTTGGGAAATCCAGGAGGGATCTGCTTAGGTCAGATGTTAACCTTATGACATTTAGGGCCTCCACCTCCAAGAATCCAAAGTTCCAGGAAACGGACCAAATGGAACCATGGCCCCACACCTGGGTTTGAACCCCAATTCTGCTGTGGCTTTGTTTCTCCAGGCCTCACTTTCCTTGTCTGCACAATGGGGCCATGGTGAGGACTCGGGGAAATACCCCCAAACTCTTGGCACTTGGTAGGCACCATGTTAGAAAAGTGGCGGGAAGGAGGGACTTTCATTTCCATGTTAGCATCCATGTCCTCCCAGTCCTCGTTGCCACTGTGATCATGGAAAAGCAGCATCCCATGCTCTAAATGCTCCTCTATTCCCAGCACTGTTCCAGGCCCTTGCACACAGGGTTTGACAAAGGTGCCTTTGAGGTCCCATGTCCCAGCAGTGTGGAGCAGCAGCAGTAGGGAAACCAGCACCTCCGGGAATGCACCACTGTCCCCTCACCCCCTTTCCTCTTTCCTGGGGATGGAAGGATAACGCAAGACACACGGACCCCAGATTTGGCTTCTTCCGTCTCCACCCTGCTCACACCTGTCCCCACAGTCACTGGGATACTCCACACACCTTCCTAGGAGCAGTGGCCAAAGAAAGAAGGAGCAGAATTCCAGTGACCAGAAAAAAAGAGCAAACTTAGTCACCAACCACTTGCGGTTGATATTAAGCCAAGGGGTAGACAGCCCCCTGGGGGCAGTTTTAGCAGGAGGCCTCCGGGGTGGTGGCCTGGAGAGACTGCAGGTGCAGCAGGAAGGTGGGGAAGGAACAGGGCATCGCCCCGGCCCCTCTGCCTTAGTCTTCTGCTCAATGGGATGGTCTCATCTTTGGATAACAGTGCCATTCTCGCCATCTGGCATCCCAGAAAATTTTCCTCTCACTCCCTCAATACCCATCCGTCCATCCACCTACGCCCCTGCCTACTTCTCTGTGCTGGCCACGCCCAGTGCTCAGGGTTAGGGGTGTTTTCATGAGTGAAACAGACCTGAACTCTGCCCTCGTGGAGCTTACAGCTTGGGTGCCAGGAAAGGAATGCAAAAGCCACCCGCATTATGCAATTTACAGTTGGTAGGCTCCACGGAGGGGACGCCTTGGCTCCCGTTGGGAGCATTAACAGAGGTTACCTGGGGCAGGGGCGGAGCGAGGTCAGGTGGAAGTTTTCTGACCAACCTGGGCTTCTGGCTCAGGACTTGTAGGGCTAGCAGCTCAGCCCTTGAGGATGGGCCCTGAACTTGAGTGGGAATGGAGTAGCCATGGACATAGTGAAGGTGGGAATGAAGCCTGTCTTGTCAACTCTCAATTTGGGGAGAGGAGAGGCTGCAAAGAAACTAAGGTGTGAGGACAGAGGCGTGAGTTGCCAGGCTGCAGAGCAGGTGGGGTGACCGGCAGCCACTCAGTCCTGCAGGCTGCCCTGAAGCCATGTTCAACTTGGGAGGCCTCCAAGGGCCTGAGCCAGCTCTGGGGCAGGCTGAGGTGTTTGGGTCTGAGCCAGGACCTGAGCAGATCCCATCCAAGCGTTCTCACCTAGTCTGCAGGAGAACGGATCCCCAGGTGGAGGCCACAGGAGGATGTGCTATTCCTTGGTGGTCTGAGATGCTTTGTTAGCTGAAGAGTGGGGCTCAGTCTCATTCACCTGCAAGAGAAAGGGTCCCTGAGCCCCTCCAAGGCTCCATCCAGCTGCATTCTTGGGGTGACTCTCTGGTCCCAGGAAGCCATTCACTTTTTAGGGTTTGTCTCAGTCCATAGCTGATGCCTCTGGTGCGTGGGCGGCTGTGGTGGCTCTGTTGCCACTTCTGCAGGGGAAGCATCCCGGCCAGCGTGCTCCTCGAATGGAAGACTCCTGATGGTAGCGGCACAGCGCCATGGTTAGGGGCCCAGGCGACCTGGATCTAAGCCTCGCTCTGCTACTCACGAGCTTGTGACCCCAGGCCAGGTACCTGGCCTTTCAGGGCTTCCGTTTCCTCAAGGGGGTAATAATAGCATGTATATTTTCAGGTTATGGCAAGGACTAGAAGACAGAAAGCGTGTAAGGGCTCTTCCATCATGCCTGGCTCAGTGAGCAATCTCTAATTGTGAGTTATTACTGTTAAGAGGTCATGGGAACACCAGGCAGCGGTGTGTATCCAGGGGCTGGTGTCACCTGGCATCTTTCCTAAATTCGAGCTGACGATGAAAATCATCAGAGAGAGAGAGAGAGAGAGGGAGAGAAAATCATCAAAGAGAAAGGGAGAGAGGGAGGCAGAGAGCAAACAAAACACCCACAAGCTCTGCAAAAGGAATCTCTATTTCGTAAATCAAAGAACAGTAAAGGACAAAGACCAAATCCAGTAACTATTGTTAGACATGGAGAGAGAGAGAGAGAGACCTCCCTCACCCCTACTGCCATGAGTAGGTGGGAAATAACACCGACGACCCCAGGACCCTTGGACAGTCCCTGAGGACGCCGTGTGGCCGGAGAGCGAAGGGTGGTCACGATCCCCTGGGATTTCTACTCTTTTCTGAGGTACTGGCAGCGGCTGAGACCTTGTAAACGGAACTCACTCATTCGGTCAATATTTATTCAGACCTTCCAGACAGTGCTAGGCTGTGCTGGGGAATGAGGGTGACACTGTCCCTACCAGCGAGAGACATTCTGTCCAGCGGCTGAGGGAGACAGCACTGGGATTCCCGCAGGGTGCTGCCCGGCACACAGCCTGCATCTGGAGCGCTGGCCACACTCCTGGCCGGCGTGGTGGAGGCTCTGCTTCCTAACTGGGGTGAGCTGGGGATTTAAAAGCCCCAAGAGTGGGGGCTCTTTCCTACCCCAGGTAATTTCTGGGCCGCTGTGTGGCTGCAGGGCACGCTGAGGGGGCAGAACTGTCTTGGGCTGCAGAAAGGCTCCACACTCCTCGCTCGGTGCTGGGCAGGGAGGTCCAGGAGGGCGCTTCCATCAGGGACGGCCAAGGCCTGGGGCAGAGCCGAGCTAGCCAGCTCTGTGTCCGGAGCCTGCGCCTGTTGAGCCCGGGAGGCATTTTGGGAAGGGCCACTCTGGAAGGCATTATTTATAGATCCGACTGCCCACTCTTATCTTGAGGACAGGAATTTGGGGCACCAGGTCACAAGTTGGTCTCTTCCTTCGTCAGCAATCCATTCAACATGGCTGTTCCCATGCCCACCGCCCAAAGCCTGGGTGACACAAAGAGGTGGCTTGCCTGCAGGAGGCCCAGCTGGTCCAGAATTGGAGGCAGGTTTCATTTCCCTGACCAGCTAGGGAGGCGGCTGGAGCAGACCAGGAGGCCACCTCTAACGTTTTCAGAGTCAGTATGGTCCCTCCCTGCTGGTTTGCCAAGATTCGATCAGCTACATTGGCCCGGGCGGTGTGCTCCCTGCAATGTGTGGTATGAATTTAGATCTTTTGACAACGCCACAAGGGAAGCTAGACAGCTGTTGATAGCATCGTGCAAACGGCAGTGGACGTGGTTCTGAGGGCCTCCTCCTCCATCTCCTGCTACTTCCTGTCTCTTCGGGGCTTGCGTTTCCATACGGTTCTTCTCTTGGCCCTAACTGGGGTGGGGAAGGGGCCAGTTCTATTTGGCGAGGTTCGTCTGCGACCGTGTTGGCATGCGTCGGTTCTGCACGAGCCAGCTTTCCTGGGAGAGCAAGGTCAGGCCTAGTTGGGGTCTGTCATCCCCAGAGTGTCATATGTGCCAGGGGACAAACCAAACTGTGAGCTACACTGAGCTAAATGACCAGAGGGTTTCGTTCCTTCCTTCGTGTGCTCTCTCAGTCATGACTCGGGAGAATGGAAGCCATCACTCTTCTCCGGCGTGGCCAGAGGTTGGAGCAGGAGCACCCAGCCGGAGGAGGGTGGCCCAGGGACCCAAGGGTGCATTAGTCTTAGGGTCTTCTCACCAGAGGCATGATGAACATCCCTGGGCCCCATGCCATCTCCCAGGGCCTGACCTTGCGCCTGGCCCCGTTATGACAAAATAATTCACCTCTTCCAATCTACTCTTCCCCAGACAAAGTAAAATGACCAGGTGGCCAAATTAATGAACACATCAGCAGGCAGGAATGTGCTGACTGTGACCAGCCCTGGACAGGGCGGAGGTGGGCTGGATGGTCATAGTAACATTCTCTGCTCCTGGCCGCCTCTGCTGAGCTACACCACCTGGGGGCTTCTCTAGTCCATCTCTAAGTACATGGGACTGGGATTGTCACCTCCATTTTATTGGTGAGAGATTCAGGACTCCCTGTCCTTCTCCCCTCCGCTCCTATTTCCTTCCCTCTTTCCCTCTCTCCCTTCCTCCTTTCACTCAGCAGGTAGCCCTGGCACCTGCCAAGCTCTAGGTGCGGAGAACAGCAGTGAGCAAGACCCACGTTCTACCAGGGAAGGGAGACGGGAAAACACATCAATGATTCAGGCAAGGACACCTGCTCTAAAGAAGAAAAACTGCATCATACGATGGAGTCTACTTTGCGCCAGTGGTCAGGGACGGCTTATCCCAAGAGGTGGCGTTTAGGAGATGACCTGGTAAGATGAGCCACCTTTGGAACCTCTCTAGGGGCAGAGCCACCGGCCCCAGGTGCAGAGCTGGTAAGTGCAGGGAGCCAGGTCCGCCTGGCTCCCCAGTCCTCACCCTTTCTGCCACATCCTGTGTCCTCACTGGCCAAAGTGCAAGGCTGGGCTCAGCAGTGCGGCTCAAGAGGCCAGACTGAGCTGCAGGTGGCTGGAAGTGCCCTGCTGCAGGGCCCGGGCAGTGGTGGCTTCGCCTTCCAGACCCCCATTCATGTTCGTGGAGGATGTGGGGTGAGGTGGGAACACGTGCACACAGGCCTTCAGGTAGGCATCGAGAAACAACTCACTCAGACTGTTCACACCTGTTCCGGGCTCCCAGCTTTGTGGTCCTCCCCAGATAGTTGCAAGGCTCCAGGGCCAGCACCTGCCCCTCACGCCAAGTGGGTGGCTCCAGGGACCTCTTTTTAAATTTCAACTCAGCATTTTTTGCCAATTTACAAAAAAGTTGCAAGATTAGTAAAGAGACTTTCATATGGTCTTCTTCTGCGTTCAGCAGCTGTTGATGTCTGCCCCGTTCACCTTATTGTTCCTCCCCGACCCCGGGAAATACACGTATGGGTAGATATTTTTCCTGAACCATTTGAGGGTTTGAGAGTGAATTGGAGAGCTTGTGCCCCTTTGCAGCCAAACAGAGCAGTGTGTTTTCCCTAAGAACAAGGACTTTATCTGACACAAGCACAGTGCAATGATCAGAATCAGGATGTTTAACATCTACCCAGTGCTATTGTCTAACCCACGGTCCATATTCAATTTTGTTGATTTCCTCAATAATGCTCTTTATAACTAGTTTGTTTTTTTTTTTATTTCTATTCCAAGGGCCAAACCAGGACTGTGAACTGCATTCATTGTCCTTTCTCTCTCGTCTCCTTTGCGCTGGGCCGGGCTTCAGCCCCTCTCTTTGTTCCTTAACCTTGGCTTTTGGACAAATACACGTCTGACCTTTCCCCTCCCCTGGTGGACTCAGGCTCTGCATCTTTGGCAGCGACACCACCGCAGCGCAGGAGGCACACGGCGTGAGTTTGGCCCGACACTGCCAACGCTGGCTTCCATCCCTTCCAACTTGGTGTTTTTGAGCCACTCGGTTTTTTCCCAGCCTTGTTTCCACCTTTGTGTCTTTCTTCCTCCTTATCTGTCCCGGTCGCCTTCTTCATCCATTCCTGTCTCCGTTTCTGTTATGACCCTTCTCCATTTTTTCATCTCTATCCCTTTGGTCTCCTTGCCTTTGTTCCTGTCTCTCTGTCTCTCTGGTCTTCTCTTGGTATCCTTTCTCCTGCTGCTGCTTCCTCCCTCGATTTTGGTCCCGTCACACTCTGTCCCCTTTCTCTCTCCAAAATGCTGAGATGCCCATGAGTGCAAGTGCCACGCAGACCACCCGCCAGGTCAGCATCAGCTGAAGACCCTGTTGGAAGCACCCTCTGGTTCGTGCTGCTTTCATAAGAGGAATCGGGTGATAATGAGGAGAGTTCACTCCTAGGAGTAGACCTGGGAGCCATCGTAGTCTCCTCGAGGCGAGACCTCATACTCCAGAGCTCATCTCAGGCCCAGGAGAAAGGGCTTCAGGCAAAGGCATTCCGCACCAAAGTCTTCCTCCCTGCCCTCCGACCGCCTTCGGCCTGCCCACAGGTCCTTTCGCTCAGGAGGGTGCACAGACCCCAAACTCCCCTCCAGACCCAGGGTGGAGGTTACTGTGGTTCGGCCAGGGCTGAGCAAATACTGTCTTTCTGCCAAGGCAGAGCCAACTTGAAACTCCGAGGTTAGCAGGTTTCTCAGCACCTTGAACAGCTGGGCCCACAGCAGCCTTTGTCCCACTTGGTGGTCACTGGACTGGAGGATGACCAGACCCTCACATCTTTCTGAGTTAGGCCCAAACCACGGTCTGGAGAAGAGACGCCGGACCATGGCATTCTGACCGCCACACTTGGCCACTCACTCACTGCTTTGGCATTGAACCTTGAATTCTGTCATCATCATTCCTATTAATATATCCAACTTTATGGTAGAGGAATTGATGAACACTGCTCCTCATCGGAACTCAGATATCCACTTGTGGGCAGAGAGCGATCGCTCTTGGTTGAAACTGACAACTCACCATGATGTTGGTTTTAGTCTTCTGGGAGATCAATTTCCCCATCTGCAGAACAAGAGCTTGGACTAGAAACTCCACGGCCCTCTCTGCCCCAAGCTTCCAGGAGCCCATGACCCCATTGTCAGCAGGCCAACCTTTTCCTCTTGGAAAGGCAGGTGACGCCATTCCCTCCCCACCGCCCCAAGGAGCTGATCCTGCTCTGGCCCTGATCATGGCCATAATGGTTATTTGGTGTGTTTCTGTGTGTTTCTCTCCCGGACCAGCCCCAGGGACTTTTTACCCTTCCGGTCCCTCAGCAGACATTTGTTTTCATCCTAGTCTGTAGGAGGAGATATCACTAAGGACCATAGTGAAGCAAAAGACAAAGGGAAGGAACATTCCCAGCCACCCTGTCTGGTGTCTGGTTCTTCCCGCCAGGCAAGGGCTGGGTTGCACCATGTCCAGCTCCTGGCGCTCATCATTGCGGGGTTGGCCAGGCGCAGCTTCGGGAGCCAGCAGCTGAGAGGCTGGTGCCAACCTCTTCTGTGCCTCTTTGGGTGACACAGGCCCAGGGGACTTCAGAGCCACAGAGGCCCGGAGAACTCACACACCATGCAACCCTCTCCTCTTGCACATGAGACGCCCAAGGCCCAGGAAAGGGAAGTGATGTGCACAGCAGTGGCAGAGTGGGGACCAAGCCCCGAGGCTCACGGCGCTCCCTCATTCATCTCCCGAGTTTCTCAGCTCGCAGGCTCAATAACTCTCTCCCATCCCCAGACTCCTTGGCAGGCGGGAGGAATAGCTCATGTGAGTCAAAAGCAATTTGCAAACATAAATAATTTTCAGTGCCAGGAGAGGAGCGGTGGGAATGCACGGAAGGCTGGGAGGAGCACAGCCGGCCCTGAGTCCCCCCAGCCCGCTGGTGGCACAGTCCGAGAGCCTTGTCCACAGAGCAGGAGACGGCTGGCGTGATGCTGTCTCCGCTGTTCATAGGAGGGACTCTGCTTGCCGGTCTCTTCTCCCCCCATCCCCCAACTCCACAGGATTTTGGGATCCCAGCTCCTCTAGAGGGACAGAGGAAAATAGATGGTCCCTGCTTGCATTTGGAAGAGCCCGGCCTTCCTCCTCCCAGCCTGTATCTTTCCTTGTCTCCAACCCCAAACGGCAAGTATCCTAAGAAAGGGTGGATGGCACACCATTATTTTGTTGCGTTAATTAATATCATCTCAGCGTCGTATTCCAAAGGAATGTAACATAACTGTGTTCTTCTCAATTTGGACACAGCTTTACGGAAGCGAGGTGACCACCCAAGACCACTCTCTGACTGTGACAGGTATTTGCCATTTCCCCAGCATACCTGGGCTCACACTGCCCAGCAGCCAGCACCACCTCTTAGGAGATTTTGGAGGGTGGTGGTGGGAGGGACTGGAGAGTTGGTGTCACTTTGGAGGGCTGAGAGCGTTCCACACCTTTTCCAAAGCCCACCCCAAGAGGCTGTCTAAAGCAGAGAAAAACAATGAGAAACCAGATACCATGGAATTAGTGAAGAATTTCCCAGATGAAACAGGAAAGGGAGGAAATCCAGGGGGGTTGCATTACACCTGGCGCAGGTTGAAAGGATCCGAGGCCGTTGTTGGCAATATTAAACTCCAGGGTGCGTTTGAAAGGGCCTTTCACTCAGGCAGCAAATGAGAGGCGTTCCTGCCAGGACAGGCTGTGTCGCTGCAACCCTCCAGCCCCCTCCTTCCCACACGCACACGCACACGCATACATGCACATGGGAGGCCCCTTGTGAATACCAGCCCTCCGCCCCAAACTAGACTTGAAAACTGGCAGATTACTGGTTAAGAGAAATAATCATCACCGCCAACATTTATTTACTTATTTATTTAATATGAGCAGAGAGTTAATTTGGGCCAAGTTTGAGGACTGCAACCTGGGAGCACAGATTCAAGTTGCTCTGAATATGTGGTCCCCACGTGGAGCCAGCATTTAGTGAACCCTGACTGTGTGTCAGGCCTTCTCCATACAGTGCACGTGAAGACCAAATCCAAAAATAAAAGAGTGTGTGCTTTGTCCTCTGCGTGTTGCTCGCAGTGTATGTGTGTGTGTGTGTGTGTGCGCACGCGTGCGCGCACACGCATGTGTACACTGTGGGGTCACATGCCCGCCCACACCTCTACCATTCTGAGCTGCACATTAAAACTGCATACATGAGGATGAGGTGGTTGCCGTGTTGTCAGGAAGCATATGGCATGTACCGCCAGGCTAAATACAAAAATTAAACCATGAGTCTTCTGGAACTGACTCCAGGATTATCCTCAGGGTCTGTTTCCCAAAATTCAATTACTACATAATTACCTGGAGTCTCCTGAAATGCTCACAAATGCATCAGGTGAGGAGCGAGGGGGCGGCAGGGCCCCAGAGCAGCTAAGCACGTGCCTGTCAGCTCTCTGCTCGTGGTAGGGGGAGAGGGAACAGCCTCTTGCTTTGGGGAGCTGAGGTTCCTGAACGCTGGGGCTCCTGGGGACAGCGCTGGGCCCGGGTTTGTGGAAGATGTTAATGGCTTGCAGAGCAGGAACCGGCTTTCCTGCCTGAAAGCTGCAGTCTCTTTCTCACATGCATGTACAGGGGACTCTGCACAGACACGGGCGTGAGGCATGCGACTCCAAGGTATCTGAGAACGGCGAGTCCTCTGGGGGAGTGCAGGAGATACCCAAGACCTGCCCTGAGCCTCTCAGGAGCTCCAGGCTCCCTCTGGGTGGAGGAGGGAGGCCCCTGCTTACGTGTATATTGCAGTGTGCAACTGATTGACAATGAGTGGTGGGCGGGGGTGGGGAGGGCAGTGAACAGTGAATACTGTAGTAGTTCTACAGAACAGGCCCTGGTAAGGGCTGGAATAATCTAGAATAACCTCAGGGAGAGGATGGGACCTGAGCTGCTCCTGAAGGACTCACAGAACCCCAGAAACTGGGTGCAGGGCCCCAGGACACAGACAATGCTAGCTCGGAATCCCTCTCTCTCTCCGAGGACAGGCTGTTTGACCTTGGGCAGGTTACCCAAGCCTACACCTTCCAATTGCCACCTTCAAGACAGGGACGATGACAGGACCCACCTCATGGAGGTGGTGTGGGAATTGAATGAGATAATCCCCCTGAAGTACCTAGCCTGTAATAAGCACTCCATCAATGTTAACAGCTGTCACCAATTGCAAAGGGAAGAGGCCAGGAGGAGGGGAGAGTTGGGGGTGGCTTCCGAACTAGTGGCCGCAGGAAGTAGACACTTGTATCCAAGAATAACAGCCCTCGGTGGTGTTTCCTGCTCAGAGCCCTCACCTTCTCGGAGGAGCAGCAATCTAGTGAGCCATAGGATGCGCCTGTTTGGAAAAGCATGAAGATTTGGTTTTGTCCAAGTGCAGGCTTGCTAATCTGTGGCTTGTCCCAACTCTCTCCTGTCCCCATGTCATTCTCAGCAATCCGGCATAAAGCTGGGAGGCTGGCACTGAGGATCCCAGGTCAAGAACTAATCCACCCAGTAGGACCCCAGGACAGAACGCAGTTCTGGAGAGCGAGAGGGGCTGGACGGTGGTTCAGAGGCAGCTGTCACTGCAGACTGTCCCTTGGTCAAGCTTAAGGCTCCAGGCCAGAAGTCATTAGAAGACATTTGGATCTGACCTGTGATGTCTAATGTTCCCTGGTGAAAAAATAATCTGTGTGTACACTCAGGGTTTCCAGACGTGCTCAAGGCTTTCTCTTGTCCCAAACCATCTTCACCACCATGGCTCTTCTTTTAAGGTGACGAGGAAACTGAGGTGTAGGAAGGCAATGGCTCTTTGGTAGGGGCATGGGTACACCACACAGATCCATTCAGTCCTCCTCGTATGTTCTAGAAGCTTGCTGTTTGGTGTTTAAGGGAGTGGGGTAGAGCTTCAATTCAGGACTCCAGAGTGGGCCAAATGACACAGGGGCCAATCCGGCCTTCCCCACTTCTTTGTCTTGGTTGGATCATGTGCACAGAGAACTCCCACCCCACCCCCACCTTAAATCACAGGTGACGGCCCACGGCATCCAGTCACCCAGCAACTACTCCATGCCATGCCAACCTGCCCGATGTCATTATCATAACCGCACTTACAGGACAGGTGGCTTTCAGCTTTCTGTGCCTTCTCTCTCCTGTGGACTAAAACGTCCCCATGGGCAGAGACGGACCATGTTGACTATTCAAGACCGAAATAGAGCTTCCAGGGAAAATCCAGGATGCCCAGCCAAATTTCAATTCTTGCATAAACAATGCTTCCTCTAAAAAAAAAAAATAAAGTAGAAATATGTCACAAATATTTCATGGGGCATACTTCTACTAAAAAATCATGCCTTGTGCATCTGAAATTCAAATGGAACTGAGTGCCCTAGAGGTTTATTTGCTCAATCTGGTAACCCTGGACCCCAGGCACCCCATGTCTGTGGCTCTCCTCTCCCCATCCCCAGTGGGATCCAAGGAGGGAGCTAACACTGCAGGGCTGACCTTGGCTCTTCTGAAAATGAGTTGGGGAAGGGCGAGCTCCAGGGAGACAGAGCCAAGGATTGGATGGGGCTGGTGCAGCAAGGGCCTCCTCTACGCTGGGTTAGCTCGGGTGAGGGCCCCATGGCATCCAGTCACCCAGCAACCACTCTATGCCATGCCAACGTCAATGATGCCAACATCACTATCGTAACCACACTTACAGGATGGGTGGCTTTCAGCTTTCTGTGCCTTTTCTCTCCTGTGGATTAAAACGTCCCTATGGGCGGAGACTGACCATGTGGGTTCAGCACCACTAGAAAGGTTCATCTTGAAAAAAAGGAAGATGTTTGGGTTTCCCAGTGTGCAGGGTTAAGACCCCAGCTGCCCGCTCTGCTCCTCTTCCCCAAGCTTGGGCTCTGAGTGAGAGCTTATGGACAGCCCTTTGCTTGTGAAGTGCTGGGCACAGACATGTCCAGGCCCCCCTTGGGAAGAAGCGGTCTGCACCCAGGAGAACTGCAGCTACTGGACTCTGCCCACCCCAAAAACCCTTTGAGGAGAAACTCTCCAATGCCAGGGCCCTGACCCCCTCAGAGCGTTTCAGAACCTTGGATGTCTTTGAAGGTCTGTGTCCAAGAGGCCCTGGGGGAGGGTGGCCATGAGGTGTCTCCCATCAGCTAGCTTGGTTCTAGAATCAGCAGAGAACTTGGACAAGCTGTCTGCCCATCAGGACTTCAGACTTTCATCCCAGAGAGGCTCAATCTCTCTGGGGACTGAGTAGGACAAGATGCTCAGGTGGCACCTGGCATATCTGAGAAGTTCAGCAGATGACAGGGCCTTGCCTTCTAGGGACAGAGGGGGTCTTGGACACTCTGTTGGGTCTGACAACAGGCTGGATATCCAGGGAGCTCCTCCAGACCTACCGAGACCTACTATGGCCCCTGCCCTAGTGTCTGCCTTTCGCCCTCAGGCTCCAGGCTCTTCCCAGGCCCACCCTCCTCCAAGCCACACCCCAAAGGGCCCTGCTACCTGGCCTGGTTTCCAAGGCCCCAGGCCACCTGCAGGCCACATCTTTCCAGGAATGGTAGTGGAATGTCTTCCTTCCCTGCCCTTCTGGAGTGCCACCCCTACCTCCCCTCCCCCACCCCTAGGCCCAGACCTCAGAGGCCACCTACTGGAGGGCCCTCCCCAGGGGCTAAGGCTCACTCCCAAGTCACCAACTGTGCAAGTGTGCAGACCTGAGCAAGGGCTCCCCTTCCCACTCCTGAGTTCTCAGTTTTCCTCAGCTAGAGACACAGGGAGACGCAGCCCACGTCTGGCACGGGCCTTTGTGCACCAGCAGCGAAGGACGGGCCAATTCCAGCGCTGAGCAGGCCATTTGCCAGAAGCAAGATCACCCGCCCTCTGCTCCCAGGGTGGCAAAGGGCATTCATTACTTGGGGGTGGAGGAGGTAACTCACTCTAAAGGGTTTTTGGGGTGATGGGAGGGACAACTCAAAACGGCCAGGGTGAGAAACTCCCAACGGCTTTTTTTTTTTTTAAAGAACTTCCCTTCCCTCCTCCCCTCCCCCGCTGAGCTCCCCTCCCCCACCTCCAGCCGCTGGTGGCCTGCAGCCAACACTGGCCACACTGTCCGCATTCAAGCCTCCCCGCCTTCCTGGCCCTCTATCTCTTCCCTGGCCTGCCCACCGCTGCGCTTTCTCCCCACCCCCACTCTGCACCCCGTGGACCTCCTCTGCCCCGGTGCCCCACACAGGCTCAGCCCTCGTGCCAGGCCGGGAGGCCAAGGGCTTTGGAGGACCGCGGCCCCTGGCCCTGCTCGGCCACCTCAGGCAGGAGGAAGATCGCTGCGTCTGCAGAAAGCTGGCCACGGCCGCCACATATCTCGGGTCACAGCTTCCCGGCTGGCTGAGCCGCACCGAGGAATACAGCCCACTCCCCTCGCCCCCTTGGGCCCTTAACCCCTTCCTCCCCAGCGACACCAGGGCCTCAGCCTCGCCACCCCAAGGGACATGGGTAAGGTGTCCCCGCTCTCCTGGCTCACTAAGGAAGTAGGGGTGGCAGGTCGTGCTCGCCCGGCCGCCTCGCCCTCCCCATCCACCTCGCAGGAAGCCCCCGCCCCCCAACCCGACCGCTCGCTGCGCCTCCACTCCCGGCCTCCGCCTGGTGGTTTCCGGGGAGAGCGCCTGACAGAGCCTCAGCGGCTTCCTCGGTGGGGTGGGGCCAGCCAGGCACGCTGGAGAGGGTGGGGGGTCCCCGCCCCGCGGAACCTGCCCTACCGGGCGCGGATTATTAGGAAGGAATTCCCCAGCCTGGCCAGGGCTCGGGCGAGCTGTGCCCCCGGGGGATGGGGAGGGACAAAGGTCAGCCGCTGGCGTGCTGGGGCCGCGGGGGGCTAGCCCCACCCGCGTGTCCGCGCCGCTCGCCTCTGCACCGGCTCCTCCACTACCTAGACCCGGGGCTCGCCAGTGCCGTGGGCAGCGCCAGCCCAAAGGCCCTGGGGGCGGGGATGGCTCTGCCCCCCCCCCGCAGGAATTCCCCTTTCCAGCCCAGTGCTTCCCGACTTCCCGGGGAGCCGGGTCACCCTCCTTCGCCAGCGCCGCGTCCGGCGAAACCAGTCCACTCTGCTTGTGCGAAGTGTGAACGCGAGACGCGAAGCTTTGCTCGACCGAAGGCGGAAGTGGGTGGGGAGAGGGGAGAGCCACCTACCCGGACCTCCGACGTTCCCTAGCGCTTATCTCAAACAACAAAAATGCACCTTCAACATCTCCATTTAATATTTACATTCAAGCAGGTAATAATTGGAAGCTTATAGTTTAGACATTTCTAGTAGCAGCAGTTTCTAGAGAGCTCCTTTAGCCTTTTAACAAACTCTTTTTTTTTTTTTTTGCACATAGAAACAACACATCCATGTGTACAGTATCAAAAAATATATACCAAGGTTACTGGTATTGCAGTTCCTGGAAGGGGAGGAAATGAAATCAACCAAAACACTGTAGGTGGGGGAGTCAACAGAAAATAGTTTGTCTGATATAGAATATAACATGATCTAGAGGAAACTCCATAAATCTAGGTTTTTATATTTCAATATATAAATACCTACAAATAAATATATATATAGCAGCCCGAAGGGGGGTGATCGGGCCTTTTGAGCTCAAACAATACATTTCAATAATAACACCACGTACAAAGGGGGTAGAGTCAGCACTTGACAAGTTAGCACGGTTAAAATATAACACTATAGAACTCTGAGGCCGCCGCCCGAGGCTGCCTTGTCAGTCCCGGAGGTCCACAGGGGAGGAGGGGCCGGTTAGCGCGAGACCCGCAGGCACCAAGTGGAAGGAGCCTCCGCCGGGATCGACAGACAGCCACCCTCCTAGGGACGTGGTTACCGAGGTCCGACGTCCTCGCCCCGGGGCCAGCCCAGATCTCCGGGGGTTGGCACGAGGAGAGCCGGCCCAAGGCTCCAGGTGCTAAGCCCCCTGCGGAGTGGGGCTTCCCCTTCTGATGCCCTCCGGCTACACTGTCACGTACTCCTTGAATGTAACGGTGAGGCAGTTCGCTGTGACGTCGGTGATAATTATATTCCCAAAGAAGGGCTTGAACTCGCTCAGCGGCTCCCCGGGCTCGTCCTGGGCCTCGGCCGCAGGCTTCTCCGCTGCCGTAGCGGTCGCCGCCGCCACCGCCACCGCCGCGGGCGCCTCAGGCTTCACGTGGAGGGAGCTGGGCGGCTCCCCGGCCTCGCTGCGCGTCTTGACGCAGCGCAAGTCTATGGGCTCGTCCAGGTCTGAGTCCAGCAGGATGACCTCGGGCTGCGGGAGGGCGGCGGCGGGAGCCGGCGGCACATCGGCGGGGTGCTCGGTTGCAGGGCTGCCCCCCAGGCAGGTGGGGGTGCTGATGCTGCGCGCGGTCAGGCGCTTTTTGCAGGGCTCGCGCTCGCCGTGGGTCTCGGACAGGCAGCGCTTGCGCGCGTGGGAGAGATTCAGGCCCACGGAGTGGTGGTGGTGGTGGTGGTGATGGTGGTGGTGGTGGTGGTGGGAAGGGGGGTGCGTGCCCCGGGCCGGGTCCCAGGCCAGCAGGTCGGGCTTGGTGGTGAGCTGCAGGGGCTGCTCGCCAAAGGCCTCCTTGGTCGGGGAGAGCTTGCGGGAGATGGCATCCTGCGGCTGCGGGTCTCCGGCCCCTGGAGCCTCTTCCTCCCTCCTCTTGGAGGGCGCTTCCACCTTCTTCTCCTCTGTGCCCGCTGCCTTTTTAAAAGTCCTGTCGCCCGGGGGGTGGCGTTCCTCCGAAGCACGCTTCTTGTGGCTGGGGGAGCGGGCCTCGCCCTCCGCCCCCTCGCCGGACTTGATCTTCACTGCCTGCATGCCGTTCTCCATGTACTTGCTCATCACGATCACGATGCGCCCGTTCTTGTTCTTGTTCTTAACGATCTTCATCTTTCCCCCAATCCCGTTGCCCGTCACAGCTTCCTTGGGGGCCGGGGTCATTCCGTTGGGGGGGCCCTTCTCGGGGCCTTTGCCCGGAGTGCCAGCTGCACCGGCCAGGGGCTTCACAGCTCCCAGGTAGCCCTTGGCTCCGGAGCCGTGCGCCCACTTGTCAGGCGGGTGGCTCTTGGCCCCCAGGTCCGGGCAGGTGGGGCTGGGTGCCTCCTTGTGGCCACCCTGGTACTGCAGGTCGTACATTTTGGGGTCGGGCTGGTAGGGGTGGTGCTTTTTGCTGTTGAGCTGGTAGTAGTACTTGCCGCCCTTGCCCGGCGGCGGGGGCTTGCCGGCCCGCTCCTTGCTGTGCGGCTGGTACTGGTGGTGCTTCCTGCTGTTGAGCTCGTACTGATGCCCCTGGCCCTTGCCCTGCGTGCCCAGCTCCAGCTTGGCACGGCTGTCAGTGGAGGAGTCCTGGAGTCCCGTCAGTACATTGGAGCGACGGGCAAAGGTGGGTACCTGAGGGAACCGGGTAGGGGAGCTGAGTGGAGGGAGCAGGCCGGCCCCACAGAATGCTGGGAGCATCGGAGCGTCCCGGCCCCCACCGGTTTGTAGCTGTGTCATGGGGGAGGGGGAGGGGAGGCCTAGTAGAAAGGAAGCAGAATTGGGGTGTTTTGGAGGAATTGCCCCCGCCCGCCCTCCAGCCCTGGAGGCAGCTATGGTGGCAAAGTCAAGGGAGGGGCTCCAGTGTGGCCCTGGGGCCTGCTACATGTATTCACCTGCACAACCAGCGGCTTGGGCTTTGGCCCTCTCTTCCGATATCCCATCAGCTGCTCCTGCCGTTCCCTGCGGGGAGGGAACAGAGGGCAATGCTGTTAGCCTCAAGGTCACCTCCCCTTCTTGTTACTCCCCAAACCTTCGATGACAGCCCCCTCCCTTCAGAGACCATCAGGTAGGCTGCCAGCAGGACAGGAAGAGATAAAGAGCTCCAGGCAGAAGGTTGCCTCTGTCACCCGCTGGGTGCCTCATCCAGGTCCCAGAGCCCACTTGTGCTCATACTAACCCTCATCAGCCCAAGAGGTCCTGGACAAAGGACTCTCCCACTTCTGACGCCCACACCTGAGCTGGCAACCAAAGCCTTGCCTACGTGCTCAGGAGGCAGCAGCTCAGGGCTGGACCTCCAGCACTGGTGCCCACAACCTCGGGCCTGTGGCTCTGAGCAAAGTGGAGTGGACGGGGGTCCAGGGAATACAACCAAGTCCAAATGAGGTGTGCGCGGACCTCGTCCCTCCCCTTCAGAAGCACGGGATGCTAATGACCTCATTAAGATTCAGATAACGAGTGCCTCCGGCAGAAGGGAGGACTCATTTTCTTAAAGGCCAGCACTAAACAGGGGGAGGGGCTGTGCCCTTGTTTACACAGCAGCAAATGAGCCAATTAGGGGCTGGGGGTGGGGGCAGGCCACCGAGGCCAGGGTCTGGTCAGGTTTGCAGCCACCTGGTGAACTGGCTTTGCTCCGCTGGCTTAGCAGGTGGGCGGGGCGGGGACGCGCGGAGACGCCCCGCCTCCTTGTTGGAGCCCGGCTCCCAGCCGCCTCAATTTCCAAATTATTAATAAAGCCTACCGGCGGAGGCTCTGGTCATTATAGCCACTAAGCTTCAGTCTGCGGGCCAGCTTAAGGGTGACCTGCGGCTGGGGGATGGACCGTCCCAAGCACAGCCCAGCCCTTCATGGGAGAAGGTGCATCTCCAGCATTTGCCCAAGTTTTAGCCCACACCTGGGCCAGAAACCGGCTCTCCAGCGACCCTAGTCACCACCCTGTACCCTCCAACTGCCCGTGGGCTAACCCACAGGAGTCCCGCCACTGCCCTGGGGCAGGGCGGCCTGACTCCGAAGTTGCGTGGCATTGCAACAGCCTGCGCTTTAATTCTTCGGGGACCCATTATGCAACATGGCATCAGCCGCTGACATGGTTACAGGGCGGTGAACTCCCAGGTGGAGTCGGGCAGGATCCCCGCTCGGCGCCACCCCGTGTTGCGGGAGAGCAACTTCCCCACCAGCCGCTGGCTCAAAGGGTCTACAGTTTAGAGTTTTAGCGCCAAACACGCCACAGGAAATAAAGCAAAATAAAAGGGGGAGGAGGGATGGAAGGCGGCGGGTGGCCGAGCTCCGAGGGCTCTGGCTGCTCCTCCTCCTCGCCCTTCCCCCTTCTATCCTCCCCGAAACAGAGAACCGCAGCCACCACGGCGAATCCAGCTGCAGCAGCTGCAGCGTGACAAGCATCTGCGTGCAGGAGGACGAGCCCCTCGGAAAAAGCCACCCCTTCACCATAGGCAGCACCCACCCCAGCCCCTGGGCCAAACTTCCCCTGTCCTGAGGATGGGCACCAAAAAGCCCAGTGGGGTGTGTGTGAAGGGCACCTGGAGTCATACAGAATCTACTCCCAGCCTAGCCTCAGCTCCCTGGGGAGTGAGGGTGTGGTGTCAACTTTTCTCCAGCCGCCAACAGGTTAAGTTCAGTTCCGTGACGTCCGGGCAGTTTCACAATGCCAGCTCCTCGGAGCTGCACCGCAAGGTGCCAGTGCCAAGCGGCCAGTGGCTGCAGGAAAGCAACACCTAGGCTCCGGGGGTGGGGCTCCAAGGTTGCAACAGGAGGGGGCTGCGGAGAACCCCGAAGCACAGCCCCAAGTTCTCCCGGTGGCTGCAGGGCCACCGTACACACCCTTCCCAAAGTTTCGCCAAAACACAAGCCTCATCTTCCCTGCCCCTGCCCCTGCCCCGCCCCCACCCCCAAGCTGCAGCAACCGCCAAGGACATTGGTTAGAGGAGCCGAGGCCGAAGCCATTGCCCGTTCAGGCCGGTTGGGGGGCGCTCACCTGTTCTGGAAGGCGATCAGCAGCCTGGGATCCAGGATGTTCTCCTCGGGTTCCCACGTGTTATATCTTGCAAGGGAAAAGGGAGGGGGACACCGTGTAAAAAAAGAAAAAAGAGCCAACTTTGCGGCTTCCAGGTGGGGAGTGACATAAGGCCCTACTCTGTCTTCATGAACCGAAAGCTATTTAGCTGTGTATGTGGAGGGTGCAGGGTAGATTTCTGCAGGCCTGACACGGTCCCTACAATGTCGCTCCCCCCCAATCAAAATAAACACACAAGGGCAGGAAGAAAGGGGAAGGGGAAGGAAAATGGAACTAGCAGTTTATTTTGCAGTTGTCAAGAATTTTAAGCATGTTACTGCGACATGTTCCAAAGCCACTTTGCTCACCAGGAACCCTTCGTGCAAAGCAGCCCAAATGCAAAGTCGCAGTCCCCTCCTCCTCTCCCCAGCCCCGAGTCTCCGAGAGGGCTTCAGCCTTTCTCCATCTGACCCCTAATCGGATAACTAACAGCAGAGCGGCCCCCCACACCCCCTCGCGACTCCGGAGCCCGCTGTCACGGGCAAGCAAACCCCAAATACTCAGCAACACAAAAATATGCCTCAGTGTGTGTGTGTGAGTGTGTGTGTGTGCGTGCCTGCGCGTCTCTCTCCATCCGGTGCCTTCGCATTTCAAATTAAAGAAAAAATTCCCCACCAAAAGCGCTGCAGTGACAGTTCCCAACATTTTCTGCCTTTTTTCTTCCCCTCCCTGCACCACTAGGAGGGAGGAGGCACACAATTGCAATTTCGTCGCTTTTTAATTTTTTTTTTTTTTTTTTTTGGTTTTGCAATATGGAGCCGTTCGGTGGAGGGAAAGGGGAAAGGAGCCATTTTCTGCTGCACATCAGTCAGTGCCTGCGCCCTCCCTCCCTCCGCCGGCCTCCCCGGCTCGGCCCCGCGTCTCTCCAGCTCCTCCGGCTCCTTTTAGTGCATAAATTAGTGATGGCATTTCCCGGAGAGCGGAGCACAACACAGGGCGCCGGGCTCGGGCTCGGCGGCTCGGCTTCCCCAGTGCCTGCCACCGACTTCCCCACCCCCTCCTCCCTCTACCCCACCTCCACCCCGCCTCCCGTCCGCTCCCCCCACCACCCCACCAGCTCGGCGGGTCCGGCAGCCCCGCGCCCCGCGCCCCGGCCCCCGCCCGTCCTCCGCCCTCCGCCGCTACTTACTTCGGGGACCAGCCTCTCCATTTCACCAGATACTCCACTCTGCCCTGAGGGGAAGAGACAGCACTCCATCAGCTTCCGCGGGATCCCCGGCTCCGGCCCGCAGTCTCCCCACCCCCTCCCCGCCTCCTCGCGGGCTGCTCCGGCCGCTGCTCGCTCGCCGCCGCGCCGCCGCCCCCGCGCCGCCCTACCTTGCGGATCCGCTTCTTCTCGATGCTCTCCACCGCGAAGACGTGCTCGCCAACAGCTGGCAGCTCCATGGCCGAGCCGGAGCGCGCCGGGGCGCGGGCTGCTGGCGCGGCTGCAGACGCTGCTGGCTCCCGCCGGCGCCCCGCTGCCGCCCCGGCCGAGGCGCCCCCGCTGCCCGCGCCACCCGCCCCGCCGCCGCCGCCGCTCGCCCCGCACAGCCCGGCCGGCCCGCCTCCGCCCGCGCCCGCCCCGGCTCCCGGCTCGCGCTCGCTCAGACAACTGAGCCCGGGCCGCGGCTGCACAAGAACTCATGCAAATCCCGGACGTCAGCGGGCGGGGCCTCGCAGGGCCAGCTCGGCGTCAGGGGGCGGGCCGCGCCTCGGATTGGCGCAGCCGGGCCTACCGGAGGCCCGGGGCCCGGGCGGCGGGGGGAGGAGGAAGGACGCGGGAGGGGGCAGCCGAGGAGGAGGGCGCCGGGGAGGTGCAGGGGGAGGGATCTGCGAGCCTGGGAGACGGAGGCTGGAGGGAGGGAGCGGGACCGGGGAGAAGAGGTGTGTCGGCCCGGGGCGGAGAGCTTGACAGGGCCACGAGTGTCTCGGCAGAGACTCCGTGCCCACGGCCCGGCGTCTGGGGCTCCCCGCCTCGCCGCTCGCCCTCAGTGTGCACGGGCCCGGGGACCCCTGCTGGGGCCACTAAAGCCTCCGCTGCAGTCCCGCAGTTCCAGTTGCACCGAATTGCGTCATGTGCGGCTCTGGAGGTTGGGGACCCGCCGGCAGGCGGCGGAGTCGGGGCAGGGGCAACTCGCGCCCCACTCTGCGCACCCCGCCCTGAGGCTTCAGGCATTTAGGAAGGCGAGGAAGGGAGGAGAAAGGGCGGGAGAAGACACAGGACTGGGTGCAAGGAGAGCGAGAAGACGAGGAAGGGGACAGAGCAGCAGCCAGCCCTGGGGCCCTGGCGCTCACGAGCCTCGCCAGGAAGGGGCTCCGAATCCGATCGCACCCAGATCCTCCACGGCTCCGAGTTTACGCTTGGCCCTCTCACCAGCGGGGCGAGCTGTCTACTTTCTAGGAGGCCCCAGAGCCAAGCCGGGCGAGAGGCGCGGAAGACAGGGCTGGGCGGGGATGTCTGGCTCTGCTTGGGGACCGGTGGGACTTCGTGGGGTCCCAGGAAGGGCCTCAAAAGAGGGAGCGGGGAGTGCCGAGAAGTTGAGGCTGAGCGGGTAAGGGCGAGGTGGCGCGAAGGCGAAGGGGAGGCGAGTGGAGTGGCCGAGGAGCCACGTATTCGTCAGGAGCTCCCGGACCCTAGCTCCCGGCAGGCAGCGGAGCCCAGGCCCTCGCCGCGGGAGGAGCTGCGAGTGTGAAGTTTAGCACCTCCGGCGGCGAGACGGCGCGTTCCAGCGCCTGGCTCCTGCGTCCGGCTGGGGGAGCTGCTGCGCCCCATACGGCCTCCCGAGGGCGCCGCTGGCGGCCCTCGCGCTCCGTGGGGTCGGGGTGGCGGGCCTGGGAGGGGACCGCCTGGCCTGGGGTGTGTCCGGGCCCCCATCCCCGCTAATGAAGGGCCA
The DNA here is from genome assembly GCA_963574435.1 of Cheirogaleus major. NCBI lineage: Eukaryota > Metazoa > Chordata > Mammalia > Primates > Cheirogaleidae > Cheirogaleus > Cheirogaleus major. The sequence goes on from CAUYPO010030726.1 coordinate 68,271, forward strand.
CGAGCAGGAAGCTTGTGCAATCTCCTGGCTGAGTATCTACGGAGAAAGCAAAAGAGCCAAAGCCAAGGAGAGTGGAGCGAGCGAAGGGGGCGGGCAAAGAGCCATCCGGGTCTCCACAGAATGCCGGGTGGGGACAGTGCGGGGGCTCGGGCGAGCAGGAGAGGGACGAGATGCGACAGCCAGCCCCAAAGCCCGCGCGGGGCTCGTGTTCTCCCAGGAATCCAGGAGAAGCCCGCCCGAAGGCTGCCAGGTGTTGAATGCACACGTTGACTCCACCATTTCATCACCGCCTCACAGCTTCCGCGGCTGCGGAGGCTCCTGCTGTCCGGCGGCCGCTGCTGACGGCCGCTGCTGACCGAAGCCCACATGGCTCCTCCCCCGAGGGGTGCTAAGGGTGAGGGTCGGCTTCTGGCTACAGAAGAGGGGCTCGGTCTGCGACGGAGCTCAAAAGAGCTCGAGAACAAACCTGGGATTCTCCCGGTGTTGTGGGGGTGGGGACAAGCAAAGTGTGACGATGTCTGCCTGCATTTCCCCCCCGCCACAAGGAGCCCTCGGGGATTATAGAAGCTGGGGGCCAGGGAAAAGATTTTCTGCTCCTGCTGTTTGGCTTCTTCCGGGCATTCTTGCCCATGTCGAGGAATTGTCCTGTGGGACAGCTCTGTAGCCAAAGGAGAGAGGTCCCTGAAGGCCGGCGGGGGAAGCTCTTGTCTGCGCGACAGTCACCCGTCCACGCTGAGCCAGCCGCCCAGGCCGTCTGCGCTGTCAGTCGATCAGGAGGTCTGCAGCGACCTTGTCCCGGCTAGTCCCCTCGTCCGGGAAGGGGCTGAGCTTCCCGACACTCCGCCCGCCCCCTTACTTGAAAATCCCCTGGAAAATCTGTTTGCAATGGGTGTTTCCGCGGCATCCAGGTCGGGGGCGCCGGGAGGGCGAGCAGCCACTGCAGCCTCCCTGCCACCAGGGGCGTCGGACTCCGCTCTGCTTGCTCAGCCCAGGCCCCCACCACGCGGGATCTCGGGGCCACACGGCGGGACCCGGTGCCCCGACGGCGAGTTTGCGCAGGAGCCGGGCTGAGCCCGCCGCTGAGCTGGGGAGAAAAGGGGGGCTCAGGATCTTTTCTGGAGTTGCCTGTGCGGCGGCGCAAGGAGACTTCAGGCTCCCCAAGACTGTGGAAGGGGCTGCCCCAAGCACTTCAGAAGCCCGAGGAGACCCTGGCCACTCCCTCTCCTGGCCTTTTTGCTGATGACTCGGAAAGTGACCACAATACACGAACACCCGCCGAACGCAGCAACTCGCTTCCCTCGCGCAGTTATTTTGACCTCGTGGAGGGTGAGCAGATAGGGTAAAGGGGCCGACTCCCACACCCCTATTCCAACCTCAGGGGTCCGGCCCTAGAGCACTCCTCAACTGCTAGCGGCTATGGCTAAGGAGTTCAGGTCCGCAGGAGAGCGAGTGGGCGGCAGGGAGCAGGCGGGGACAGAATCCTGGGAGTGAACGGTGGAGCCCCCGAAGCTCCCCTGAAGTGCCCCGCAAGCCCTTCCCGGGAAACCTCCCACGGGGCTGCCATCACCATCCCACCCCCTGTCTTGGTCCCTCAGAGGGAGCAGCAGGCGAGACCAGCCCTAAACCTGGGATTCCCAGAGTCTTCGTTAGGCTGGGGCCCCTGTCCCCAACTCGGGACACCCAGACCCCTACAGGGAACCCCAAGAAGGGTCGCTGGCCCAAGCGTTTGACTCTACTCCCTCTCAGACAGAGTAAGGTCGCACCCCTTGGCTCCACTGACAGGCAGAAACCAGCTAGATGCCACCCGGATCTGGGCCCCCAGGGCCCCTCAGGGGCCCCTGAAGAGGAGCCACGCTACCTAGCCCAGCCATGGGCCGTGCCTGGATGGGAAGTGGCTGAAGAGTGGACCCTGGACAAGTCGGGGACCTTTAAAGGCTGTGGACTGGAGGAAAGAGGCACGACCGCTGCCAACCCCAGAAAATAAACGGCTTTTTAAAGGAGCCCTCCCCCTGAATGGGTGCTCTGCGCATGGAGATTGCCGCCCCCGCCCACGGAGCCTAGGTCTGGGCTCTGCCGGGAAGGGGCCGCTTGTGGCTTCCCGGACCAGTCCCCTGACTCGGAAAGCTCTCTACTTGGTGTGGTTTTCCAGGTCCCCGGACATAGATTTCGGATAGCCGAGGGGGGATTTACTAGTAACCGGTACAAAATTTGCCCGAGCTTTGACAAAGAACTCACTTCTCCTCCTCGTCCTCCGTAGGGAAATTTGCCTTTGACTTTAGCGCTGGTGTCTGCAATATCGTGTTGGTGCGGGCGGCTTAGGGGGAGCCGAGCTGGAGGGGCCGCGCTCAGAGGGGAGGCTGTGCGGCAGCCCTGTACTCCGCCCCCACCCTCCCGGAGGGGTGGCTTTGTTTCTACGGGTGCCCCTCCAGCCTCTTTGTCCCGACTCCCAGGTTTCTGCTCTTTGTCACACGACCCGCAAAGGGTCAGTTTTCATTTGGGTGGTGAAGCCCCCGACACCCCTGAGTCCCCCCACCCCCAGCGGGCCGGACCGCGTGGGGGCTGTAGCCCAGGTTCCAGGCGGGATGGCCTGGTAGGGAGCACGGGCCGGGCAGGGACATGGGCCTGGAGCACCGCTTGGCCCTGGCCCTTAGGCAGGGCTCGGGCCCCCCTGGGGCCACACAGGCGCCCACAGGGCCGCACCTCCGCATTGCGGAACGCTGGGGTCTCAGGCGCAGCCGAAGCAGGACGTGCGTTTTCTACGACGTCGGCTGATCCACCCCCTCCCAACGCCAGGGCAGCCTCCCAGGCCCGCCCGCAGAAGCCCACCCGGCCCGGCCGGCGCTCTGTCGCCAGGCTCCGCCGGCCTGGAGATCCGCGCCCCCGGGATCCATATTTCAAATATGATCTTTGGAACCGCTTCCACCGCCGCCGCCGCCGCCGCGCCGCGCGCTCACAACGGCTTCGGCGTACTGTGTGTTTTATTCGGGTTTCGTTTGTACAAGGTCTTCCTGCGGCTCTCCTCTGCCCCGGAGGCGCGCCCCTCCACGCCCGCTCCTGCGTTTTGCTTTGGGGTGCCCCCGCCGCGCCCCGAAACCCAGCGGGGCCCACACACAGGGCAGATTTCTTTCTTCCTTTTTCCATCCAAGAGCTGCTGCAGCAAAACCCGGGAATGAAATAAAAATCTCTAGGCGGACCCCGAAGTGGTCGTCAGCCGAAGCGTAACCGCCACCCCCGCTCCCCTCCCCCCTCGACCACCCTCCCAGCTCCTGGGCTCACGGCGCGCCAAGGGTTAAGCGCGTGCCCGTGAGGGGTATTTAGCGTGGGGGGGCGGGAAGAGGGGGCGCGGAACGCCCGCGGGCGAGGGGGCTCGGCTCGCGCTCCTTCCCCTTTCCCCGACCGGGGAGCGGGGAGCGGCGGATCGGAAGGGCCCAGTGCGTCTCGCCTTCCCGGCTGGCCTGGAGCCGGGTCTGGCAGCGGCCCGGAACCGCGAGGACGCTGCTTGGAGGCCGCGTCCTGCGTAGCCCGAGCGGGGGAGGGGGCGGAGGCTCGGGAGCCGCTGCCGCGCGTCGCTGGCCAGCTATCGATCCCCCTGGGGCGGGAGAGCGGGGAACCCCGCGGGACACCAGGGGGGATGTCTCCGCAGGATGGAGGGGCGAACGGAGGGGGTGTTCAGGAATCCTGTGGCCGTGGGATGGCGGCCGGGAGGGCCCAGCCAGACCGCAGCTCGGCCTGTACTGCAGGGGGCGGAGGACGGGTGGTAACACCTCGGGCACCCCCAAAATTCCATATTGTCTGCTTTGGGCCGGGGCTTTGCACACTTCCGAAGCTGAGTCTGGCCGCAGTGGAACTTCCTCCCTTTCCAGGCCCCCACCCCCACCTTCTCCCCTCCCCTCCCCCCATCCACCTCCTCCCCCCTGCCCCCACTCCATCCCCTCCCCTCTACTCCCCATCCCTTGGGCACCCAGTCCATCTCCTCGCCCCTCGCTCCTGAATCTGATAGAAATGTGTGGGTGTCCCTCCAACCCCACCTCCAGGCTTGCCCAGGAAGCCCACCTCCCCAGCTTCTCCGGGAAGGGAAGGCCATTTCCTGGGATGGTCCCCGAGGACCGCCCCGCCCCCCAGAGATCTCTTTTGGCTCCTCACCTGCCAGCCCTGAGTGCCCAGGCGGGGCCGGGGCGGGGCGCACCGGAGCCTGCACTCGCTGCGCCCTCCCCTAGGGGGCGGGCTCCCCCCGGGCTGGCGGGCGGCTCCGGGCCTGCCCGGGCGGTCCCTGCGCGCCTCTCCTCCCGGGACGGAGTCCGCACGCGGGCAAGGTGGGGGGCTCGCTGCGGTGGGGGCTGGGCGGAGGCGCCCGGAGCACCTCGTCTACTGCGCACCCTGTCCCCTCCCCCTCGCTCCTGCTGCTGCTGCCTTTCCAGCCAGGAACGACCAGCTCCACGGGGACTTTGAACCTCAGGAGCCCCTGCACGTTAGGACTAAACGTATCTCAGTGGGGAGGGCCGTTGTCTCCCCAAACCTGTCTTTGCCCAGCGTCCTTCCACTCCGGGGAGGAAAGGCCACACGAGGAGCATACACGTATCTTTTTATTTGAGGTTTTAAAAGGAAGTCGCAGGTCCAGAGCATCACAGAGCCCCTTGTTCTGCTGTCAAAGGGCCAACAAGAAGCAAACTGGTCTTACAGGGCAAGTTTCCGCAGCAACTCAGCCTGCTCGCCATAGGAACCAAGGGAGGGGGGGCAGGAGCCTAGAACCAAAGCCCCACCAGGAGCTGCTGTCTCTAAACCAGGTTCACTAAAACAGTGTTTGCTTGGCTGAGAAATACTGCCTCTTAGAAGTGCCCAGACCTTTCTCTGTAAGGGATGTCTCTCCTGGGTTGCTGACTGAGAAAACTACAGCCCCAAGAGGTCCTCCGGGGAAGGGGAAGGGGCCCCAAGATCTAGACCTCTGGTGGAGACAGTGACCTTGAAAGAGGGCAGGCACTGGGTTGGAACATTCTTGAGATTATTTAGAACCACTAGATGAAGTTCCAGATAAAATTCAGTATTTCATTTTTTTCTGGGCTCAGACGGGCACTGGAAGAAATACTCTGAGTGTCTCTGCGGGAGTGTCCAGCTGGTGCCTTCACCACATGGGTACCACGTGAGTACACCCACATGGGGTGGGGCTGCTTCTCCATCAGCTCTGGGAGGCTTTAGTGCAGGACCCGCCATACTTCTAAGGGCCCAAGAAAATGTTAATTGTTTTTTTTTAAATTGTCTATTTTTAAAATTAGTTGTGCTAAAATATATACAACAAAATTTATCATTTTAACATTTTTTTTTTTGAGACAGAGTCTTGCTTTCTTGCCCAGGATAGAGTGCCGTGGCGTCAGCCTAGCTCACAGCAACCTCAAACTCCTGGGCTCAAGCGATCCTCCTGCCTCAGCCTCCCGAATAGCTGGGACTACAGGCATGAGCCACCATGACCAGCTAATTTTTTCTATATATTTTTAGTTGTCCAGCTAATTTCTTTGCATTTTTAGTAGAGACGGGGTCTTGCTCTTGCTCAGGCTGGTCTCCTAGAACTCCTGACCTTGAGCGATCCTCCCGCCTCAGCCTCCCAGAGTGCTAGGATTATAGGCATGAGCCACCTCGGTCGGCCCATTTTAATAATTTTTAAGTGTATAGGTCAGTGGCATTAAGTACATCCACAGTGTTGTACAGTCATCACCACCGTTTATCTCCAGAACTTTTTCATCTTCTGTCTCAATGACTTCGACTACTCTAGGGACCTTGTGAATGGAATCACACAATATTTGCTTTTTTGTGACTGGCTTGTTTCACTTAGCATAAAGTCCCTAAAGTTCATCCATGGTATATATAGCATATGTAAGAATGTCTTTCCTTTATAAGACTGAATAATAGTCCATTGTACGTATATATAATTTCTTTTAAAATAGGAAGAAAAAACCTTTAGGTCAAAAAGAATGTTTTAATATATAACATGGATGTGTTCAATTTTATACCAATGCAGTTGTAAAATGTAATTTTTAACATGTTTTTATGGAGGCAGAGGCCCAAGTTGGAACATAGTCTTGTTCTGGAGGGAGTTTTGAGAATTCGCCTCTGGGAAGACTGGTGAACGGGGCCCACCAGCTTGCCCTGTGGACAGCTTTCGGCAAATCAGCTGTTGGCCCCAGACTGATGGCCCTGGGGGCCCGGTGCCACCTGAATACCTGCCCTGGTACATGTGGGCATCCTCAGGCCAGCTCTTACTTCAGAATGTTGGCTTCTGCTTGACACTGCTAAAATACAAAGCACGTCAGTGAAACAAGGAAGACCAGGAGAGGAACACACAAGGCCGCCCTTTCTTCCCTGGTTTTATTTAAAGAGTTCAATTCCGTGGGGCTCTGAACCAGCTCTGCACTAGGGATTCTCCCAGATGTCCATCTGGCCTGTGTCAACGAGCTGATTGCCCTGTGATTTGACAGTAATGGTTATAATGGGGTGATTTTGTATTCTTTGACTCATTCGGATCGGAAGGTTTAGAAATGGACCCGTGTCCCCCACCCCCTCCCCCTTGCTTGATACTGGTGTTTTCTTTGATTCTAAAGAAATGGCAGAATCTCGTGGAAGAAGAGCTGTATAGAGAAACAGTCCTTTTTGGAGCCATTGGCGATTACTGGGTTTCCTTTGTTCAGCGTGGAGACCAAGAACTAGCACCACAGAAGCCAAGAAATGTTGCGCAGAACCAGAGAAATATTGCGGCGGAAGCCTGTGTGGGAGAGACGTCTTTCTCAGAATTTTGAAGAGCAGCTCCAGCTGTATGTGCACGGAGCTGTCTGCGGCCGGCTCCCTCCCACACACGCTGCTGACGTGACTTTTCGTCTCCTTCTTGCTTAGCCGGCGGCGAAGGTACCTTCCCATGTGCACTAAGCCTGGCTCTGCCTTCTTTCCCCAGATGGGCCCTGACAGACAGACAGGCAGACGGACAGATGGGCACGGATGCAAAGCTGAAGGTGTCAAGCGACTGAGCCAAGGGGCACTCACTCGGCCCCTGGTAATTTCCCACTCGCTTCTCTGCCTGACCCAGCGAGAGCCACGCCCACCTCTGACCTCGCACATGGCTAGAATCGTGAAGAAACACGGTGGCACCTGTGTGTGTCCTGGAGGATGCGTCCCCACGCTGGGCCAGCTCTGGTGTTCTGGAAAGGCAAGGCTGGCGGATGCAGCCTGCAGAGCTGTGCGCGCCGCCGCTGAGCAGCATTGATTACGCCACTGTCGTTTTTCACGTCGCTCATTAGAAGCCCGATTAGCAGCAGTGCATGCCAGCAATTTCCCGCTCAAGTCAGACCCGCCAGTCCCACAGGGGCGTCGCTGGACCTACCACCTGGGGGTCTGCGTGTCCTCCCCTGGGGCAGACTAGGGTTAAAGAAGGGCACCCACCTGCCCACCGCAGCCCCAGGTAAACAAGAGCTTTCTCGTGAGGTCCTGGGACTGGGGGCAGCAGGAAGGAGGAGGCTGCTCAGCGCAGAGTGGGTGTGGGGCTGCGAGTTGGGCAGGGAGGAGGAGTCCCACACCTTCTGCTCGTGCGTGTGTGGCCCTGTCCCCTGCACTGGGGCCTTGCACAGGCTGGGAGATATGGGAATGTGCCTTTAAGACCAACACGGCGCCAGAAGGTAGAGACACTCACGCAGGAGCCGGGCTCCAGGTTGCCAAGGTGAACTCGTCAATAGAGTATTGAACAGGCCAGTCCGACTGGCCGTAATTGTCTGTTTCAAAACAGCCAGCCTCTGGTCCCCTGGCATGGCCCGGAGATGCACAGGCAGGAGCCGAGCTGGGCAGGAGCGTCTGGGAAAGTGAGCGGCAGCTTTCCGGAACAGAACCCGCCAGAACCCCGCTCCTCCCTTCCCAGGACACGTTCGTCTGAAACCTAAGAAACCTAGGAAAGGTTTCTTTCCTTCCTCACTCCTACCCGGGCTTGTGACTTGAAGTGACACAAACAGCATCCCAGCTTGCCGGAACTTGTCCGCCCTTTATCAGAGGACCCTGCTCTCCAGGGACCTCCTCACCAGACTTTCCCAACTCCCTGCCAGACAAGTCCAGCGGGCTGTCCGTTAGCTCTGCAGGGCAAAGTGACAATGTGGGGCCCCTTGTTCAATACTTATCAATAATTTCAAGATGGCAGCGCATTAAACTGGCCTGGGGCCATTCCGATCTCGGCCGGTGAGGCTGCACAGGCTCCACATCCACAAAACCAGCCCTGTCCCCTCCTGCGGGGCTCACCGCCCTGTCTCCCTATGGATGTCCTGCTCCTGTCTGGTCTCTGCTTCCCTCTGGGTCTCTCGGCCTCTGGCCTCCCGCCCCAGCAGACCGGCTCACTCCAGCAATCAGAGTCCTCAAAGGAGGTGAGCTGTCCCGTTAATCCTTGTCATCCCTGTTGGGGGAAACTCTAGTGGTGGCCCCCGGGGTCAGGGGTCCAGCTCTAGCTGGACCAGGCTGCCGTGGCAGTGGGCAGTGTCAGGACAGGCCAGGGGCAAAGCAGGCATCTTGAGGTGTGGCCTCGCCGGTCCATAAGCCTGCTAGGACCCCCCAGTTGTGGTGTTTGCACACTCCATCACCCCCTCTCAGCTACACGCACCCCTTCCTTCTCCACTCCACCGCATTGTGCCTCCCAGGCCAGCTGCAGCTGAGCAGCTCACTCATGCGGTGGAGACACCCCTGCATGTGGGATGTACCCCAACTCGTCTGCTGCTTCCAGACAGCTTTTGTCTTCAGCTCTGTCGTGGGAGCCTCCTTGGGCCCTGGGTCCTGACACCCGATGCGGTGTCTCCACTCCTTCCCACTGGCCCCACCAGCTACTGGTCAGAGCTCCAGACTCCAGGGGCTCTGGCCTGATTGGACTCTCAGACCTGGCCAGTCAGGGCTGTTGAGATGGGGGGAAGCAGGGTGTGTTGGACACCTGTCGGGAAGTCCCCCTGCCAAGTGGAAACCGGAGTATAGAGTGGTTAGAGCCAGACTGGCCCAGGATTCTCCTAGCATTCCCGCCTGCTGTCTGTGTGACTCCAGGCCTCAGTTTACTCATCTGCAAAAAGGAGATGAGACCTTCTCGGCTCAACGCCCTACAGAGTCCTCCAAGGCCCCACCTCAGGTGTCCCTGTTGCCCACTGGCTTCCTTTCCTGTCACTGCCTCCCTTGCACACTCTGCTTCTGGCACACGGGCTCCTCTGCTGGTCCTCACACATGCCAGGCATGGTGCTGCCTCAGGGCCTTTGCACTGGCTGTGGCCACAGCCTGGAGTGTTCTTCCTCAGATATCTGTGTGGCGCTCTCCTTTTCACTCAAGTCTTCACTCGGATGGATGTCAGCAATGAGCTGACCCCAACCACCCTGTCTATGGTCCCACCCTGCCCCCACCGGCATTGCCAGTCCCTTTTCCTGCTCCTGCTCCATCTGTGTGCTGGTGACATTCCTTGTCTGTGTCTCCCGCTGGAACTTAAGAACCTCAAGGGCAGGGGCCTGCTCAACGCCCTTCTCTGATGTGTTCCCAGCATCTAGAACAGTGCCTGGCCCGTCATAGATGTCCGGAAAACATCTGTCAAACCAGTGTTGGATAAATAGGACTTTTGTGAGGACCAAGATGAGTTTACGCAGCCAGCTAGAGCTAGCGCCTACTGGCTTGCGGGAGCCCTTGGCTACATTGTCAGAAACCCTGTGACCCGCTGTTAAACACAGCCGTCATTAAAAATGAAATGATTTAAACTTGCAGTGAAATAAATTATTTGAAAAATAAAGGTAATAAATGCTCAAAACTCACTCTTTCCTAGTTATGTTACAACATTTTACTGTTACCGTGTTCTTGAGGTTGTTTACGTGTATTGCATCTGTATGTTGCAAACACCGTGCGGCACAAGGTACCCTGCTGAGTAGTGTTCAGCGGGGTCACTGTGGTTGCTTGAGATCAGCCGGGGTGGGAGTGTTTACACCACAGCAGTCGGCAGACACTGCAAATCCTGGCTCAGTTTATAGTTTTGTTGACTGTCTAGATTGTCTAGTGACAGATAAAATGTTAATGCTGCAAATTAAACTTCAAAGTGTGTCCTGTCTGTAGCCTTTACGTTGTGAATAGCACAAAAAATCGAGGAAATACTCTTCCAGTATTGAAAAACTATCAGCTGATTCATCAGAGACGTCACTGACATCATTACAAACAAGTGAAGTTTGACCTATTCTTTCATTGTTTCACTTTCCCTTTCCTGGTTAACTGAAACGAAAATATCGGTGACCCTTCAGGCGAGAACTACACTCCTTTACCAAGGACAAGCCCAGGCTGGGAACTGATCCGAGAGTTTGGCAAAAAGCAGCGAGAACGTCTTGTGATTCCATTGGTTATATGGCGCTGACAGTGAAGAGTGTTGTACGTGGCATTATAAAAATTTGTAAATTGCGTGCTATGCATCCTTTGTATCGGTAATATTTATAATTAATAATTAGATATATATGCATGCATACTTCCCCTCTCCGCCCAGAGAGCCGGTTGCTACTGCTAAACATTTAGTAGCACCTCAGAGAGGGACCAGCCCAGAGGAGGCATTTAGATTATTGTAAATATTGTAATAAATGAAATGAAATGAAAAATAAAGTGGGGCTGAGGCTGAGGGCACTAATTCAGCCCCATAGGTAGCCAGGACCCCCAGAAGGCAAGGACACAGGAGAGAGACCAGGCCGAGGGCACAGAGCAGGTATCAGTGGGCTGGGACTGTAGGTGGCAGGAGCCATTACTAGACAGGGCCACGACAATGCCCAGCCCAGGCCTGCAGACGATGCCCTTCAGCTGCCACCCCCAGAGTAAGACATTCCTTCATGTAGGGTACAACCCCCCGGGTGCCCAGCCCCTGGGCACTGTCCTGAAGGCAGAGGGCCCCAGGCCCCTGGACGAATGCCCCACTATCCTTGGGCCTGCTCACTGCTGCTGCTTCCTCTCTGTCCTCCCTGCTGTTAGGGGACTTCGTGTCCTCAGACTGACCACGTCCACTTTCCCAGCCTCTGCATCTGCTAAACCCAAGGAGGGGCTGGTCCAACCCAAGCCCCGAACATCCTCTTGCTGTTGGGAAAGAATTATCCTTTTTTCAGATTGTTTTTAAATTACGTTTGCATGAAGTACGCTCCAGGTTGGGTGGCCAGGGAAGGCCTCCCCGAGGAAGGCACGTGTGAACTGTAGCCTGGAAGTGGAGGAGGAGCCCATCCAGGAGGTCATTCCAGGGAGCTGGGGCAGTGAGTGCAAAGGGCCTGAGGCCGGCACCAACTGAATGCATTGGAGGACCAGACAGAAGGCAGGAGGCGGGGCCCAGGCTGGAGCAGGGGGAAAGTGTCTGCCCGAGTGGCTGTGACTAGGAGTTTGGATTGAATTTCCGTTGCTCTGGGAAGCCTTTGGAGGTTTTGAGCAGGGGAGTGGAGGGCCAGGTAACAGGGGCAGGCCCAGACCCTGGGGTCACAGTGCAATTCCCAGGACTGGAGGAGGAGCCTGCGGGGTCAGTGTGTGCTGGGGGGAGAGGGCAACCTGGCCAGTGCCCCCTCCGATGGGCTTTCCCCACCAACTAGGTGCCTTGTCAGAAGCTTCCCAGAAGTATCACCTACCTCTCCCTCTAAGGGGCGTGGATCTGAAGACCTGAATGCCAAAGATGGTAAGCCGAGGGCTCAGGACAGACTCCGGCAGCCAGGCTGCATAGGTTCTCGTCCCAGCTGGGCCATTTACTCACCCTGTGATCTTGAACAACTGATTTCATCTCCCAGTGCCTCAGTTTCCCCTTTTGAAAGCAAGGCTAAGGATAAAATCGTTGGTAGTCATGGAGGTGAACTGGATTACTTAGCAAAGCGCTCAACACAGCGCCTGGCTGTGTGTCCGTGTGCAGCACACGGTAGCCGCTGCTGCTATTTTGCTTGCTTTTATCATCACTACTGAGACAGGGGAGCGCCCAGGGCAGCCAAGCCCGGCCGGAATCCCTGCCCAGGAAGCGAGTCGCACCTCCCTGTTGGCTGGAGAGTGGGCTGGGGAGTTTGTGGCCAACGCCCCCTGGGTCGCACCCTCTGGGATAAACTGTCCGGAGACGGGCTCTGCTCCTCCCCAGCTGGCTGAGGGGTTGCCCCACCAAATACTGGCCTTCCTGGGACCCCAGAATGTGACTTGCTTGGAGCAAGGGTCTTTGCCGATGTAATTAAGGTGGGGCTCCAGTGACGAGAGCACCCCAGGTTAGGGTGGGCCCTAAATCCAGTGGCGAACGAGACTGAGAAGGAGTCTGGCACCCGGGCGTAGGATCTCTGGCCTTCAGAACTGAGCGAGAATAATTTCTTTTGTTTTAAGCTCCCGGTTTGTGGGTGTCCGCCATGAGCCTCACCCCTTCACACCCCCATGTGGCTGTGCCGCCGGCTGGGGAGGCTGGTCCTGGCGCAAGTCCTGCGTCCTTTCCTTGCTGGTAGAAAGAGAAGGGCCACTCGCCCCCCGAGTGCCGGCTGTGGGCCAGGCGCCGTGATGAGGCTTCTCGTTTCATTTCCACGCCAAACCTATGAACTCTCCATTATTATCCACATGCGGATGAGGGGACACGTGTGACACGGCCCTGACCTGGCCCTGAGAACACGGGAAGACACGCAGAGAAGGGTGACTAACCCCGGAGCTGCTGCTTGCGCCTACCCTGGATGACCCCAGGAAGCAGCCACGCGGGGAGACACGCAGACACGTGCCAGGGACTTAGCACGGGAACCGGCGCTCAGTCATGGAGGCGAGAGGTCCCAGGGCCTGCCACCGGTCAGCTGGAGAGCCGGGAAGCCAGCTGTGGAACTCAGGGTGGGTCCAAAAGCCCGAGAAGCAGGAGCTCTGATGTCTGAGGGCAGGAGAAGGGCCCGGCTCCGGCAGAACTGCTCTTTTTCTCCCTTGCTGTTCTATTAATATCTGGCCCCACGGATTGGTGATGCTGACCCATGCTGGTGGGTCTTCTTTCTTCCTCCACTGATCAAAGTGCCAATCTCTTTGGGAAACACCTTCAAAGACACACCCAGAAATAATGTGTTACCAGCTACCTGGACAGCCCTCAGCCCTAGCTCCTATATCTATACCTGATTAAATAAAACGAATCATCCCATCACCAAAATGCCTCTGAATGTGCAACACACAGTGAGTGAAAGAAGCAGTTCACCAAACAGACGAAGCATGATAATGTTTAAGACCCCATAGTCCGCCGGGCAGGGGTGGCCCCAGCCACCCAGGAGGCCAAGGCAGGAGGATCACTTGAGCACAGGAGTTCCAGACCAGCCTGGGCAACATATCGAGACCCCGTCTCTACAACAAAGCAGAACAAACCCATAGTTCTCTCTGAACACACATGACAGGTCTGGAGAGACATTTCCTGCGGCTGTTCTCTTTCCCTCCCCTCCCACGGCTCTGCCCTGCGTCCAGCCCTCATCGCCAAGTGCCTGGAGCAAGACGGGTGTGTGGCTCTGGCCTCTCTGCTTCCTCTCCTCCCGCCCCTAATCTGCCTCAAATACCCCTCTCAATACTTCTTCCCTCCCAAGCTGCCCAATTCCCTTGTCTGAGCACCAAAGCTTCTTCTGGCACCCACCGCCTGCCTGGGACCTCCTCTTAGCCTCGTGTGTGCTCCCTGCTCCCCTCAGAGAAGCCTTGTCCCAGCTGGGCAGCCTCCCTGCAGCCCACCTTTCAGGCCCTGGCCTGCTGAGGGGGTGCCCCTTCCCATTCAAGGAAGGGAGCTGGGGGACAGTCCCCTCAGGAGCAACCCTGCATCCCAAGCATGGCTTGGAGGCCCGTTATTCACATCTTGGTTCCTCATAAGAGCCCTGACATCTAATTTTATCTCCACTTTACAGATGAGAAAACTGAGGCTCAGGCACTGACTGAATGGCCTCACTCAGCTGGCGAGTGTCGGGGTTGGGGTTGCAGACACAGGGCTCCCTGGTCTGTGCCTTCCTAGTCCTCCGGCTCCTGCTGGGTGCCCGGCACCCTGTGTCCAGCTGCTGGCCAGCCGGTCCCCCTGCCCCTCGAGCTCCCCCTCCACGCCAGCCCTCACATCTGCAGCTCTCGTGTTGACACTTCATCACACTGCGTGGGACGGCGACTTGGCCGTTCGGTGTCTGTGCGTGCGTGCCTTATCTCCTCCGCCGGACTGTAAATTCTGGGCTGGCGGGACATGCCTGCCATTTCTCCTTTATCTCCTCGAGTCCCCGGCAGGCGCTCAGGCACCCGTGTGGCGATTCTTTTTGAAGGAATGTATAACATGTGGAGTAAACAGTGCCGCTGACCACGCAGGATGCCTTCGCAGCGCCGGCTACTTTCTGACCTTTACTCTCGGTGCCAAGCGCGGCTGCCCGGCGCTTTGGGAAACTCCTCCCTTAATGCTCCCAAGGGGCTGGGGCGGACCTGGCGGCGCCCGCGTTACAGACGAGACTCAGAGGGGCCAGGTGACTTGCCCGGCAGCCCGTGGCAGCTGACCCCTCCTGCGACTGCGCAGAGTGGTCGGCCTTTCTATTTTTAGTGACAGTCTGGGGCAACGCTGAAATATCAAATGAGCCACACGAGGGATTTGAAAATTTCTGGTAGCCACATTAAAAAAGTAAAAAAAAAAAAGACAAAAAAACCAGGCAGTGTTCATTTTAATAGCCTATCTTATTTAGCCTAGTATATCCAAAATATTTTCATTTCGACATCAAATCAGTATAAAAATTATTAATAAGATATTTTACTTTGTTGTTGTTGTTCTAAGTCTTGGTCGCTGTGGAGTTTGCACGTAACGGCCCCTCCCCACTGGGACCCCCTGAAACCTAGGCACTCCGTGGCCACGTGTGGCTTGTGGCCCCCAGTACTGGACAGTATGGGTCTGGGGCGAGATGTGATGACGTCCAAGTCCAGGTGGAGCAAACTCTTCTGGAACCTGGAGAGCCAGAGCCTTAAGTTATATCCCTGGAAGCCCTCAGGGCCCGAGGCGGCGCCAGGGGCTAGGCCCAGTGTCCGTGGTCATGGGGTCACTCATGCATCGTGTGTCCAGCCTGGCATCGGCTTAGCTCGAGTGGCTTCTCCTGGGCCCAAACAAGTACAGACAGAGAGAGCAGCCTCCAGCCCGCCTCCCCGGGAGGGCCACCCAGGTAGACTTAGAAAATGCAATCAGAGGCAGAATGGGAGGGATGTGGAGCTGGGTCCCTTGATCCAGAAGGTCACATCAATAATGTGTCATCTGCTCACCAGAGCTCACCGCAGGGCTCCCGCCCTGGGAGACGGCGTCCTGCAAGGGCCTGTGAGGCTGGCCGGCAGGTGTGGCCGGGCTTGGGTTTCCTCTGGGGGAGGGATTCTTCCTCCCTGCGCACATCCTGGGCCTGGGCTTCGGTTACAGGCAGCGAAGCCGCTGATGTCAGCGGCCCGGCGCACCTCCAAGGTGTCTGTGGCCTGCTGCCGGGACAGCGGGCGGGCGGCCTCCCCTGGAGGAGTCTGCTGATCGTTTCGGTGGATGCCCTTTGCTCGCAGCTGAGGGTAATTACGGGCTGCGTCCTTGTGGACGGGTCTGCGCATGTGTCTCTCGCAGGGCTGGTGGCCTGGCCGGGGCAGCCTCTGTGCCCCCAGCTGCTCCGTGAGATGTGACGAGCTGGGACTCCAAGTGGGGCCTTCCGCTGGCTGCAGCCGAGGCCTAGGACTGAAATGCCAAAGCCCTCTGAGGTAGAGAGGGCCGGGCCAGCAGGGCTCGTGCCATCTGCGGGGCTGTCCTGGGGATGTTGACCTCCCACCGCCAGCCACAGACTCTGCCCCCAGGAGGTCTGCCCATCCCCGGGGGTCCCTGTCCTTGTCCTCTGTCCCTCCATATCTCTCCTCCTGCCCTGGTTGAGCAAGTTCCACTCACTAGCCTCGGGGTCCTCCAGCCACACCATGTCCCCTCGCCTCGCTGGGGTGTTTTCCGGCTGCTCCTGGGTGCTTGCTGCTGGGGTGTCTGCAGTGCTGGTGAAGTGTCCCCCACCTGCCCCCAAATTAATGACCCCAGAACTCGACCTTGTTTGTAATCAAATTTAGATTAGGTCATAGTGGATTAGGGTGGGGGCCCTTAATTCAATATAACTGGTGTCCTTGTAAGAAGAAAAAAACTTGGGTGCAGGGACACAGACACACAGGAAAGGGTCTGTGAAGTGGAGGCGGAGGCCGGAGACATGCGTCTAGAGCCAAGGAGCACCAAGGGTTGCTGGGAGCCCCGGAAGCTGGAGGAGGGAAGGACCTTCCAAGTGAGCGTGGCCCCGCAGCACCTGGATTTTGGACTTCGGGCCTCCAGAAGTTTGAGAGAATCAACTGTCGTTGTTTAAGCCACCCAGCTTGCGGTCATTTGTCACAGCGGCCCTGGGACACCCCTCGCCTGGGCTTGGCTGCAGGAATAGGAGAGTCCCTGCCGCTGCCCCTGCTCTCAGGACACCCCAGGCCTCCGCAGGCTGTCCCTGAAACCCAGCTCCATGTGCAGGATCCCTGAGTTCGCACATTTTCAGGATCCCAAAGGATTTATTTGAGCTCACCAGACGCGATCACAGCCAAGCCATAACCCGCACTTGACAAGTGATGCAACCGAGCCTGACTCTTGACTGTGTTTTCGGGAGATTAATCCGGCAGCGGAGGGCGGGGTGGACGAGAACAGGCAGACCAGAGCAGGTTAAGGCAGCAGGACCTGCTGAAGCTGTCAGCACCTGATCCAAGGTGATGGGGTGGTTAGAGGTGACAGACCCTGGGAACCACGCCGAGGGCAGAGTGTGCCCGACAGCGTGGGCACTGTGGCCTGGCAGGAAGGTCAGCAGGCGGAGCTGAAGTGGCCTGGCCAGCCAGGAAGATGCTCTGTGGGCCCCCAGCAGTGCCAGCGGGGAGGGCTGTGTGGCGTGGTGGTCAGGAACCACCTGTGCTGGAGTCCTGGCTCTGCCCTACCCACGGGCGGGGTCCTGACCTCAGGCTCCTCATCTGTGAAATGGGCCTCACGTGCCCACCCAGGCCCCGCAGGGCAAGGTGCAGGAGGACGGCGCGCCAGCGTGCTGCCGTGGCCGTGCTGTGGAGAGCAGCCTGGAGCCGTGGAGAGGGTCACTCCCTGCGGAAAGCAGAGGGAGGAAGCGCAGGAGGCCGGAATGTCCGAGGGAAGGCGAGGGGAGACGGTGCCCCCCAAGGAAGACGCCCCGAGGCCACAGCAAGCAAAGGAGATAGGGGTCTGGGAGACCCAGGAGGAGGGAAAGGCCCTGGGGACGGAGCTTGGCAAGAGCACTGCCACTGATGGAGCAGAGCAGGAGCGGAGTTCCCCAGGGATGGGGCTGGGGCACACACGGGCACACACACATGCACACGGGCACACACACATGCACACAGGCACACACACATGCACACGGGCACACACACATGCACACAGGCGCACACACATACACATGGACACACACATGCACACAGGCACACACACATGCACACGGGCACACACACATGCACACACACACGCGTGTGCAGGCAGCAAGTCTGCCTACTGCCCACGTCAGTGCAGACTGTCAGAGAGGAAGTGAGCGAAGGGCCATCCAGGCAGAGGGCGGCTGGGGACGGCGCGTGTCCCCTGACGGCAGAGACAGGTGTAGGGGAGCAGCTGGAGTGGGAAGGATTGAACATGGGGGCAAGGGGGCAAGGGGAGCTGAGACAGGGTCCACTCAAAAAGGGGGAGGGCCAGTCCCGAGGCCGGTGGGCAGGCTCGAGGCCCAGGCCCCCTGCTCTGGCGTGCCGGGCGCAGTGAGGAGGCGCTCACCCTGGCCGTGGTCTTTCCAGAAAAGCCAAAGACAAGGTGGTCTGCAGGGTGTGGTGGGGAGGCTGGGCCCAGCGGAACCTGCAGAGGCAGAGGCTGCACGAGCCCACCCTGTCCCTGGTGGGGACCTGCCACCTGCCACGGGTGGACACAGCGGTGGCTCAGGATGAGGGCTAGGGCTGGCTAGTGTCCAGGGGCCGAAAGCCTCAGTGTTGGTCTGGACAGGCTGGAAGTGGCCCAACTCCTCCTCCCCGCCCCGCCTGTTGGGGGTCGCAGGCCGCCAGCACAGAGGTCTGAGCTGAGCCTGCCAGGACGGTGGCCCTGAGGGACAGTCACTCCGTTGTCATCACCTTGGGGCGGTAGCGTTCTGGTGATTTTTATTTTCCTCCTTTGCTCTGCTGTGGTTTTAAATTTAGTTCGCAGTCACCACTCACTGTTTTTTCCCAAAACAATAAAGCCACGGAGAGCCTCCTCCCCGGCAGCCCCTCGTCAGGACGGAGCTGGAAGGTGGAGTTTTTCTGCCTGTGCGGAGCGTCTCACAGGTTCTGCGAGGAGGGATGGCTTCTTCGAGATGGCCGGGTCCGAGGAGGGGCCGTCAGCACCACCCCTGGACGCGACAGCCCCCCAAGCCCTGCCCAAAGGAAACGCCCCCTCTTTAAACACAATCGGCACCTGCCCAGCTACCTGCCCGGCTCTGCCCTGCAGCCCCTCCCCGCTTGTGGCTGTGGGACCTCACCCCTCCAGTCCTCTGAGGACGGCAGCGTCTCCTGGCCAGAGGACTTCGGTCACAAGCAAACGCACTGGCAGGTCTCCCGTGACCCCACGACTCTCTCTGGCCACTGCCCTGATTTCTCTGCTCCCTCCACTTTCTCATTCCATCGCCAAGGGCGGGTCTGGCCACGGGATGTGATCGGGGCTCCCCAGGTGATCCTCACATGTGGCCAAGCAGAGATCCACCCAGCTCACAGCCTTCTAGAAACTTCACCCATCCTCGTTGCCTTAACCGACGGCATGCTGGTAAATGTTTAATGATCGGCTCTGGAGGATGGGGACAAAAAGCCCATATGTGTCCCGTTAGCCAGTCTCCCTGGTGTGAATGTCCCCACTGTGGCCATTCAAGCTACCAGCGTGAAGTGTCCCGGCTGGCACAGTCCTGCAAAGGCAACAGCCCGGCACAGCTTCACCTGCGGCGGGTCTCCCGGGGCCTGGCTCTAGTCCCTGCTCTGGCTCACCTGCCCCTCTGGAACCTGGCTGGGCTGTGGATGAACATCAGCTTTGACACCTGCCGCAGAGGGAAGGATGAGGGGTGTGCACTAGGCGGCTGGCAGGGGCAGACACGGGCCCCGCTTTACAGTTTTGCAAAGCTCTGTAATGATCTCGGACTGGAGTCTGCAGCGATGTGGCCCCGAGCACACAGCTCCGTGCCTGTGCCTCCCGAGGGACCTGTCCCAGGCCGGGTGGTCTGCGGTGGGTGGCTGGCACTCAGCAGCTACTCCGCCCCTGCCCCCTGCAGAGAGAGGGCAGAGAAGGGCGTTTCTCAGACTTCCTGGCCTGATCCCACACATTCCTGGGGATGTGGAGTGGTATAGAGGTGTCCACCTTTTCCCAGGCACGCTGGGTGGTGGGCAGTGTTCCGGGGCCAGTCACTGGCTCCGTGGGTGCTGGGAGGCAGTCGAGAGGTGTCCGTTTTGTGGCCAGCATGGATCTAGCAGTGTGGCAGGTCACAACCACCACGGGCTGACCAGGTGTTCTGGAGCCAGCGCCCCCATCCCCACTCTCTCGAGGTGACGGAGGCATGGCCCCCTGGTGAGTCCACCTGGGGGTGTTTTGGGAATCAGCTTAGAGGCCCAGGGCACCACAGTCTTCTTCTGCAGCCCTTCCGGTGATATGCGACCTCCTACGCTCGTTTTCTGCCACGAGTGGCTGGAGCAGCTTCCGTTTTCTGTCTGAACCCCGACCTTGGTCACCTCAAATCCTTATGACTTGTGGCTTTCGTCCGAGTCCTGGGGCCTCCCGCCCTGCAGGGTAGGGTGTATTCTTTTATGGTAGCAGAAGTTGGTTGTATGTGTTAAGAAATGCAGACCCTGAGCTGGGACCCTGCCATCTTTTCAATAGGTCCACGCACCTGGCGAACACGCACCTGGCGAACCGCAGTCACCGCAGCACAGGGACTCGGAGGGAGGGGACGCCGGTGTGCAGAGCGGCTGTGGACCTGAGACACAGGCTGCCAAGTCCGTGCCCCAGAGTGCGCCCACCGAGCTCCTCCCCAGAGGCCCCCCCGCCGTGACTTCACTCGTGATCTTAACGACCTGGCGGAGGGAGGACGAGAGGGAAGACGCAGAAGTGAGACTGGCTGCCAAGGCAGGCGGACGGCGGTAATGGCAGTCGACAGCGCGGAGGAAACTGAAAACTATAAAAACAAAACGCAGTGCGAGAACTCAAAAACCATAACCAGGTCGGGGAGTGGGTGTTGCTGGGTCCGGAATCGCAGCGTGGCCCCCACCCCGGGGCCCCGAGGTCGTCACCACCTGGGCTCAGTCCTGACGTGCTGTGTAGGCCACACCCCAGACGCATCAGGGACACGGCTGACTGCGCCGGGCCCTGCAGTGGGGAAGCGCCGTCCGCCACCACGCGCCTCCCGGGGACCTTCGAGAGGTGCTGGGCAGGAGGGCGAGGCGTGGATTTTTGCCTTTGTTTGGAATTCGGTTGCTCCGTAACAGCGCGATAGTGTCTAAAGAGACTCTCCACATAAGTGATTGTTTTACAAAATATATATTTTTATCATAAAGTAATACATGTTTACTAAAAAATACTGGAAAATTAATATAGAAAGGAAGGAAGGAAGGAAGCCTATAATCTTGTGACCCAGAGATGGTCACCACTGACCTCTGGGGATTTCCTTCCAGTCTCTCTTCGTGCCTGTCCGTCTCT
>CAUYPO010030731.1:0-18871 GCA_963574435.1 Cheirogaleus major
AGGGGATAGAGGAAAAGCTTCAGCAAGCAGTCTCCTACTGAGCCCAGAGACAATAACACATCCCCTGAAAATAAGCCCTAGGGTGTCTTCTTGAGGAAAAATAAATATAAGACCCTGTCTTATTTTCGGGGAAACACGGTAGTTGAATCAATAAATGGGTAAACTGAGTCTCAGGAAGTCAGTGTCTGTGATGGTGGAGCCCCAGATCAAGAATGTTCTTGCCAGAGCCGGGACCAGAAGGTAAGTCTCCTGATCCCACACTCTCTACCCTCCCCTTGCCATGTGTATCCCTAAGCCTCAGCTGATGGTTTTGGTGTCTGCAAATTTTGCTTTTACAAATGAAAAGGAACCATTTCCAGGTGAGAAGGACAAGCTGGGGAAGACATTTGGGACATGTATCCTATGCTTATCAATCCCCTATCAGAGATCCAGAATTTTCTAGCTGTGCCCATGGGTGAGGGCAGATTGGCTCATGGTGCAATGACAGCTCTCTGCACAGGCCTCGCCCATGGTGACCGTAAGGATAAAGACAGTGGCCTCTCCCTGGAGGCCAGGTAAACCAGGGCCAGTGGGAAGGCAATAAGTGAAAGATGCACCAGATCCCAGCAACCTGGATCGTTGCATGCCACAGGATTTTCTAGCTGCCTCAGTAGAGGGAAATTACTGTAATTTAACCCATGCAAGAGAATTCTATTAGGACACTCGATTTTTGCAGCAGGGTTTTCAAGCATCCCAAAGCCACCAGCAGCCATGCTGCTGCGGCAGCCCCAGACTACCTGAGATTCAGCAGCTCACAGGACTGAGACATCAAGCATCTGGTTTTTATTTCAGAAACCTTAATAAGGCGTGGGGGCTGCCGAGGCGATTGTAAAAGCAAAGGCAAAAAGTTGAAAAGCCAGCTGGACCTTCTGAAAGCTAAGGACAGTCCTTCTCTGCTTCTCAGGGGACACAGTGTTGCAGGCAAAGAGTGTCTGGCAACCTCACCCCACCCAATACCCCAAGCCCCTGGTTTTGACATGTAGGATAGCGTATGAGCATTCAGCTCTCTGGACCTCATTCAAGAAGCTTCCTCAGCCGCCTTCTCTGGCTTTTGTCAAATGAATCAGGACCCTCTGCCTCCTCCCACACGGGAAAACCACCATCAGTCTGTGCCCCAGGCAGGGAGCAGGAAGGTCAGAGCTGCCCTCTCCTCCTCCAGACCCCCTCTTAAAGCACACAGGAGGAAGGACTGGGAGTAGTAGATCCTGTATACCTGGCAGCCAGAAGGCAGGCTGTGACCATTTTACAATGGAGGAACCTGAGGCCAGGACTGAAACAACCTGCCCAGGGAAGGTCATTTGCCTGAACAGGACTGGACAGGCTCTAAAGCTCTGCTCTCTCCCAAATGCCCAGCAATAAAGTTGGGTCCACAAAATGTGGTGTTTCCCCCATAGTGAAATACTCTGCTGCCTTTGAGAGAAGGCAGGGACACTTGAAGGGCTGACATGGAAAAATCTTCAAGATACATTGCTAAGTAAACAGAAGCAAGGTATGAAACAGTGGCCACGTGGGTGCAAAATAGGGTTAAGATATGCATTTACTTGGATGCTCTCATGTGTTGAATTGTGTCCCACAGAAAGATATGTCCAAGTCCTAACCCCCCAGTACCTGCGAATGGGACCTAATTTGGAGGTAGGGTCTTTGCAGATGTAAGCATGTTGCAGATCTAAAATTGAGCTCATCCTGGATTTAGGGGGGAGCCTAATCCCAATGGTGAGTGTCCTTATGAGAGAAATAGGAGGGAGGTTTGAGATGCAGAGATGCATAGAAGAAGGCCATGTGAAAATACAGGCAGAGGTTGGGGTGATGTTGCCACAAGCCAAGGAACTCTTGGGGCTACCAGAAGCTGGAAGATGCAAATAAGGATTTTCCTCTAGAACCTTCAGAGGGAGCACAGGCTCTGCCAATATCTTGTTTTGGGGCTTCTGGTCTCTAGGATTGTGAGAGAATAAGTTTGTGTCGCTTTAAGCCATTGAGTTTGTGGTAATTTGTTGTGGCAACCTAAGAAACTAATACAGACATCCAAAATATTTTTGAGAGTGAACTTGGATTTTACTGAACACAAGATCAATATTTTAAAAAATCAGTAATCAATAGCACTTATATACACCAGTAATAAATAATCAAAAATTAAAATGTTAAACTCTACCATTGATAATAGGAACTAATATATTAAATACGTAGGAATAAATATAACAAAAAATATATTAATACGAGACCTCTACACAGAAAAACATAAAATATTATTAAGAAAAATTAAGAGGGTCTAAATAAATGAAGATATAGATTATGTTTGTGGATTGGAAGTTTCAATAGTGGAACAATATCCATTGCCCCAAATGGAGTCACGCAATCACAATGTAGATGAAATGCAGCCACAATCAAAGTCTAGGTAGATATTTGTGAAAATTGATGAGCTGATTCTAAAATGTGGATGGAAGTTCAAAAGTTCAATAATAGCCAAGACGATCCTGAAGAACAAGAACAGAGATAGGGGGCGCACCCTCCTGTCAATCAAGACACTGGACAGCCACAGTAATTAGAACAGAGCACCCGGGAATAGAATCACACATATGCGAACACTTGGTTTTGATTTATAATGAAAGTTTCACACTACAGAACAGAGGAGAAATGGGGCTTTTCCATAAATTGTTCTGAGTTAACTGGCTCTTCATAAGAAAAATATTTCTCTTGCCAGCCACCTCACCCCATACAGAGATCTGCAAGTAAATTATAGATCTAAATGTGAATGCCAAATAAATAAATAAATAAATAACAATTTTAGAAATACAATAGGGGAATGTCTTTCTGATCTAGGAGTAAGCAAAAATTTCTTAAACAGGACACACAAAAAAATAACCACAGTGGAAAATATTGATTTACTGGACTTCATGTCGAGAGCTTCTGTTCATCAAAAGACACTATTTAAAGAGTGGAAAGAGAAGCCACAGGGTGGGATAAGCTACCTGCTTCCTGCCTAACTATGGAAGAACTTGTGTTAGGACTGTAAGAAGAACCCCATTAAACACAACAACAAAAACCCCAATGAAAATGACCAGTAAGAAACCTGATCACGCACTTCAGAAACGAAGCTATCCAAATAGGCAGTAAAAATATAAAAAGGTATTCAGCCTCAGTAGTCATCAGACAAACCCAAATTAAAGCCATAAGAAAAACCATACACACCCATCAGAAAAGGTACAATTAAAAAAGACTGACAATACCATTTATTGACAAAGATATAGAGCAACTGAAACTCTTATATGCTGCTAGTAGAAGGGAAAACTGTACAGAACTTTGGAAAACTGTTGGGCAGCATCTACTAAAGCTCTACCTGTATGTAGGTTTACCTGAAGACATGAACAAGAATGTTCATAGCTGCATTGTTAGTAATAGCTTAAAAGTGAAACAACCCAAATGTCCACTAACAAAAGAATGAAGATTTGTGATATATTCATACATAGAATACTAAGTAACAATCAAATGAATGAGCAACTGCTACCAGCCAAAACATGATGCAGAGAGAAGAAACCAGGCTCAAAACAAGACAGATACACTACGTTCAAACACCAATCTGTGATGTCAGAAGTCAGAGGAGAAGGAAGAGGGTAGTGGTTAGGGGTACGGGAGGTGAGAAGGAAGCCAGAAGATCCTGATAAGGTTCTATTTCTTGACCTGTGTTGTGATTACATGAATGTGTTCATTTTGTGGCAATTCATTGAAGGATACACCTACCAGGTGCTGTGATCTGAAAGTTTGTATCCTCCAAAATCCATGTGTTGCAACCTAATCTGCAGTGTGACGGAATTAGGAAGTGGGGCCTTTGGGAGGTGATTAGGTCATGAGGGTGGAGCTCTCATGGATGGGACTAGTGCCCTTATAAAAGGCTGACAAGACCAGAGTTCCCTTCCACCACCCAAGGACACAGCTAGAAAGTGCCGTCTATGAACCACACAGCAGGTCTTCACCAGACCCAGAATCTTAGACTTCCTAGCATCCAGAACTGTGAGAAATAAATTCTTGTGGTTTATTAGCCACCCCAGCCTCTGCTATTTTGTTACAGCAGCCCACATGGACTGAGACATGCTATATACATGTGAGGTACACTTTCCTGCGTGTAGTTAGATTTCAATTAGAATTTTATTTTTAAGAACTTTAAGGAAGACCACAAAAGCTCAGACATTACACACACACACATACACACACACAAAAGAAGGCCTGAAAAAATACACTCAAAGGCCTGAAAAAATATTGTTTCATTTCTG
The DNA here is from genome assembly GCA_963574435.1 of Cheirogaleus major. NCBI lineage: Eukaryota > Metazoa > Chordata > Mammalia > Primates > Cheirogaleidae > Cheirogaleus > Cheirogaleus major. Next base: position 4,305 of record CAUYPO010030731.1, read on the forward strand.
GGAAGGTATAAATTAAAAATCAGTATGATTTTTTAAGAAGAAGTATGTCTTCTGATTACATCTTTCTTCCCCGTTTCCGTCTCGCTGCACACCTTCAGGCAGCAGACACACCGCTGACCAGGAGGGAGGAGGGAATAGGAGGCAGATTGGAGGGCAGGACAGGGAAAGATGTGACAGGAAATGAGCAAGAGCTGCTGGGATCTGAAAAAATACTGCTTGAAACCTCCTCAAATCCCTCATTCACTTGGCTAACATGCAGCATGTCTGAAAGTATGAATGTTTCTGAGGGTGTGAGCCACGCAGTGAAGTAGGAATCCATCAGTCTAGCTTCGTGGGGATCCAGGAATACGGCCACGGGAGTGGCAGGAAGAGGGGAAAGTGCTATTTCTAAACAGGCCCAGGAGGGAAGAGTTGGGCTTAGATGGGTGATAAATCGGAGACCTCTGTCCAGCCAAGGGGCAGCATGGACACTCCAGGCACCTGGGGACAAAGGAAAAGGGACACCCAAGAGCCTGGAAAATAGAATCTGCCAGTTCCCTGGTATTGCCAAGTGTCTGCCTGACCTAGGGGTGTTTCAGACTCACTCCCCCGACCCCATTTGCAAAGGTCACTAGAATCTGGCTTTATTAACAATCCCACCTGAGTTAGTGGTGCCTGCCTCTACAGGTGACCTCACGATGCCCAGCCCAGCTCAGGCCCAGAGGAGAAGCCATTTCACCTGCAGGCTGAGCCCTGCCCCACCTTGAGAGAGGGCTAGTCAAAAGGAGTCAAGGTCCTGTGGTTCAGAGAATCATGGCAGCCTGGGGACCCAGATCTCAGTTTCCAGCCCATACCAGCTTCCCAGTGGTCACTGTTGCCTCTTGCAACACCTACCTGAGGCCCCTGCACCAGGCTGGCTGTAGCTCTTGCAGCCTCATCAGCTGGGCTGGGTCCCCATGCACCCGCCTCATTGCTTCAATTTCTAGGCGTGGCTCCTTTCACCACCCCAGAGCTCTATGTAGTCAAGAGGAAAATAAGTGCTGGCAAACACATACGTACATATGTTCTACTATATGCCAGGCACTGTTCTAAGCATGTTACCTGTGTTATCACATGACCTCACAACAAATATATATACCAGGTACTATTTATTAGCAATTTTATTTTACAGCTGAGAAACTGAGGCACAGAGAGGGTAAGACGCTTGGGCAAAGGCACACAGCTTAGTATGTGTAGTACCGGGATTCACACTCTTAACCACCATACTATGCTGGGTTGGGCAGTGACAGCCTAAGTCATGCAGCCACAGTATGACACCTCCAAGGCAGGGGAATGATCACATACAGCACAAAAGCTGGCCTCCCCTGCCAGCCAACATGAGCATTGCCTTTTGCCTTTCGGCACCAGGCTGGGACTCCAATGCCTGGCAGGAAAAAGGGAAGCACTTGCTAAGGAAAGAAGCCTCAGGATCAGAGCGTGCTGGCTGCATGCTGGGCTTTGAAGCTGCTGCCCAGCAAAGCTCTGTCATGGGTCAGGCCCTGCAGAGGCCACAGCCAGAGGTCCCTGCAGGGGTAGGAGGGAGCCAGCCTTGCTGTAGCTCCAAAGCTCGCCTTGAGATCCTATCAGCAACTCCTGCTCTTCCTCCTCCTCTTTCCCACCTCCACCACCTTCTGCTTCTTTTTTATTATCTGACTTTGCCCCTCACGTGAATGTAAGCTCTAGAATGTAAGCTCTGGGGTCCACAGGCCTCATTGGGTTGTTTCTTCTGTGGCTGCATCCCAACGCCCTAGAGCAGTGCTAAGACATGGAAGAAGTACAATAGATCGTTATCAAATATATGCATGGGAATGAATACAATAACACACTTTCAATAGAACAGAGTCAATGTGCTGGCCATTCCCTTAATTTGTTTTGCAGCCTTTGCAGACCTGCTCTGTGCCCAGGAGGTGACTCCTCTGGCCTTCACTGCCCAGGCCCTCTGGCTGGTCGCTGCCCATGCACCGGCAGTCAACGTGGGAACAGGAGCAGAAGGTGGGGACAGATGACACCAATTCCTCCCTCCTCCCTTATAGCCTAAGGTGGGGGATCTTCCCCCTGTTGCTGGCATCTGGGAGCCTCACTGTTCCCTGTCAGTCCCTTATCCCCGCCCACCACAAAGGCTCATCATCTGCACCATTTGGGATGAACTGTGTCTTGTTGGAATCCTGTCTGATACATCAGCAACTCCCCTTCTGTGTCTGTATGATTTAGATATCTTTTCTGTATATGCAAATTGGGTGCACACTCGATTTTTTTTCTTTCTTCATTTAGTTATTTTTTAAAATATTTAACTTTACGGCTCTCTTTACTTTTATGTTTTCCTCGGGTACTGACATAAAAATTAAAAATGCCTTATATCTGCATTGTGGCTTTGTGTGCGGGCATGTGTGTGTGCGTGTGTGTGTGTATGTGTGTGTGTGTGTGTTTGCCATCAAGGGAAAACTTTAATAAACAATATCTTAAACAAAAGAAGAGTTTAAAAAATTACAAAATGAGTGGGGAAAAAACAGTTGCAAAATTTCAACTCCCCTGAATTAGTCTATGAGTTTAAGACTAATCTAAAAAAAATATATGATATTTGAATAGAGTGCTATTGTTGTTTAGGACTTTTTCCTATTTTTTTAAACCAATCAAAATTTATTGAGGTAAATATGAAATTACTTGCACAGATTTCTAATAACAGTCCCTAGCATACAGAAATGGTCTCTAGTGTTTTGAACATCAGCGATGGTTTAAATAATAGTGGGCCTTTCATTTAAATCAAAATACAATACTTCTACTACCTAATTGTAGAGAGTGTGATGAATACTATCTTAAAATTACATGCTATATCTACTTGAATAAGAGCAATTGTAGCATCAGTTAAATAACAGTAGCTAAACTAAAAAGAGATAAATCAAAATCACTTTAAAGGATAGCACAAACTGTGGCGTCCTACTGTGGCTGTGGGTGTTCAGGGACCTGCTGCTGTGACAGCCGAGCGAAACCTGCAGGTGACTTCAGATCCAGGGTCACCCTGCTCCCTCCTGAGAACCTGATAACCAGAGGGAATCGCTGGTACGTCCAGGCCTCTGTAAGTTGCACCTGGAAGAGCAGGAACAAAGGAGCCACTTGGAAAGGCTCGGACTTGAACTCCACGTCAGACAGTGTTTGCCTGCTGCGATCATCTTCTTTTCTTAGCTTGTGGTGCTTTCAGGCAACAGAACTGCCCTGCAGCTTTCTTGAGCTCTTTTCTCATAGGAGAGAATCTCCTTTTCACAGAAGGAAGTGCTTCTCTCCAACTCCTTGCCTATGTCTCGGGCCATCGTCTTATAGAGAAGTTGGTCATCTGATATGTGCAATTCACATTTCTGCACACGTTTGGAAGCTTCTTCTTGATTTCTAAGCAACATATTTCTTCCTCAGCCGGTTTTCTCTGCAATGGTAGTACATGTTCTTAATATAATTCAGGCGGCGTTTGAAGTTTCAGCTTCGGCTTCTGAATCTCACTTGCAAGCTGTGAATTTTCACACTGCGAAAAATGCTTCCTCGGTTTGCAGCCTTTTTATTTGTCCTGTAAGCGCTTCATTTATTTGATTTTCTTCACACAATTTTCTGTATAGGTCTTGTCATGTTCCTTCAGGCCTTTCAAAGGACACATTTAAGTCACATTATCAATGTGACTCTCCAGATAGACCAATGGATGGGGTGATCTCTGTAGACATCGGGCAAATGGATGGTGTTCGGCACGGCTTCATCCAGGGATTGTAAATTGCTCCCTCGGTCACTCGTGTCCTGTTTCATTCACGCGTTCAAGAGCTCCAGCATTTATATTCGTTCCGTCTCATCTTGAATTCTTTGTTTCCATCCGAGTTTCTTGCTCGAGCAGTGCTGGACTTTGCTGAGAATGAATGTTTTCATTCAAACCACCCGTATTTCCTTATGAAGTGGTTCTCTGTGATAGATCTGAGTTCCTGACATCTAACATTTTCCTTCTCTCTGAAGAAATTCTTTAAACAATCCTTACAAGGCGGGTATGCTGGTGAAAAATTCCCTCAATTTTTGTTTGTTTGAGAAAGTCTTTCTTTCTCCTTCACTTTTATTTATTTATTTAGAGACAGAGTCTCGCTCTGTTGCCCAGGCTAGAGTGCCATAGCATCAGCCTAGCTCACAGCAACCTCAAACTCCCGGGCTCAAGCGATCCTCCTGCTTCAGCCTCCCAAGTAGCTGGGACTACAAGAGCCTGTCACCATGCCCGGCTAATTTTTTCTATTTTTAGTAGAGACAGGGTCTCACTCTTGCTCAGGCTGGTCTCGAACTTCTGAACTCAAGCGATCCTCCCGCCTTGGCCTCCCAGAGTGCTAGGATTACAGACATGAGCCACCGTGCCCGGCCCCTCCTTCACTTTTGAAGGATAATTTCACTGGGTATGGAAGACTAGGTAGGTGATTTTTTTTTTTTTTTTCTTTCAACACTTTAAATAATTCTGGTCTTGCTTACCTGGCTTCTGACGAGAAGTACGTTGTGATTCTTCTCTCTATTGCTCTATAGGGAAGGTGCCTTTCCACCTTCTTGCTTCTTTCACGAATTTTCTCTCTTTGATTTTCTGTAGTTGAAATGCAATGGGTGTAGAGTTGCTATCCTGTTCACACAGTTTTATGATGATCATGTTTCTGTGCATTAAAGTGGGAATTCCTCCCCAAAACACGCATACACACACCAAACCATGCCAGGAAATTCTAAATCAGAAAAATAAGAAGCTCCCTCAGCATCTATAAATATTCTGCTTCATGTGAACAATTTCCCAAACCATTTTGTTTTTGTTTTTTATGGGAACAAGTTCCCAGGCCATTTTTTACTGGAAATGTGAGCCGGGAAGCCCCACAGCCGCCCTGTCTAACCTCGCAAACAAATGCCTTGAATTATGTGGGGCTTTGGGTTTCAATGGCACGTTTCGCCCAGATCAAACACATTTGTGCACACTTGCTTCTTCCTCAACATCCTTCCTGGAGGAGGGAACAGTGGCCACGTTGAGAAAGGCGGATTGTGCCACCTGCGTGTGGGTGAAGAGATGGCGCAGCCGTGGGGCTGGCCACCCCAAGTGTCTGAGCACGCGGGGCTGCTCAGTGCTCAGGCGGGGGTAGCCGGGATTGGGTACCGAGCAAGTTCATGTCTCACGTGTCATCCTTGAGGGCGGGAAGCCCAGCCTGCGCAAATGAAGTGCAGGGCGGTGCAGGAGGGGGTGATCGCTCTGGTCTCGGGCAATGTCTGATTGACGACACATGTGTGGGGATCCCAGTCACACCGTGGGAGACACTGGAGAGCCCCTGGCCTCAGAGTGACCCCGTCCCCTTGACGGGCATCCACCTGCGCAGCACTTGTCAGCTCCCTCTGCCAAGGAGCCTTTCTCGCCCCTCGGCCTCCACTGTGGAGTGAGAGCGCTCGGCTCGCTGTGTCCACTGCCACCCTGTGAGCGGCTTGGCGCGCTCTCGGACCAGGCTGGAGGGGGGATTTATTTAAGGCTGGAAGGGTGGTCTGTAATTGAGTCCTGTGAACAAAGGCAGGGTGTCCTTTCGGGGTGCCCAGCTGAGAAGGACCTCACCCTCGGAACCCAATCTGAGACAAGTCAGTCGGAGGGAGGGAGCGGGGACCTTGCCTGCTCAGCTGGACTTCTCCGTGCACACACACACACACTCACATGCTCCCACACACATGCACACTCACTGTGCTCACTCTCATGCACACACATACACATTCAGATGATGTCATACACGCATCCATTCACACGCATATGATCTCACACCCCCCCACTTCACACTCATTCACACTCACATGCTCTTACATACACACACATTGATACACACTCACACGAACACACTCTCATGCACATACATACATTCACATCCACATGATCTCACACACATGTACATTTGCACTCACACACACATTCACACACTGACATGTACACACTCACACATGCATTCACACCCGCATGATCACACAGTCACATACATATTCACATACACGCTCACATGTGTTCATTCTCATGCACACACATACACACCCACACGATCTTACACACACATACATTCACACTCACACACACATTCATACTCAGACACGTACACTCACACACTCTTACATGCACACATATTCATATACACTCATGTGTTCTCACTCTCATGCACACACATACATGCCCACGTGATCTCACACACACTCATACGCATTCACATTCAGACATGTACACTCACATACACACATTCATATGTGCTCATTCTCATGCGCACACTCACATATTCACTCAACACTCTCACACAATTACACTGTTGCACGCTTTTGCACTCACACATTCACACACACACATATTGACACACATACACATTCATGGACACACACACACATACACACTTGCTCACTCACATCTGCACGCATGCTCACTCTCTCACACATACACACACTCACACACACTCACGCACACACACACTCACACCCCTTTCTCCCCTGCCAGACACGGAGGCCACCTAAAGAGGTTATCGGCTAGCCTTGAACAAAACTCTGCAAGTCAACCCCTCCCTGCATCCTGGCAGGACAAAGTAGACAGTTGGAGGCATTCACAGAGTGTAAGTCAGGTGAGATACCTACAGAGAGGCCACTTGAATTTTCTCGAAGCCACTGAGTCAAGGCCTGCTTGCACCTGCGGTCTGTGGGGACTGCCCCCGCTTGTCTGGAGTGGGCTTCGGCACCAGCTCTGCCACGCCAGCACTGTGGGACAGGGGCTCCCGGCCTAGCATAAGCGGGTGAGAAGGGAGTTTTCCAGGGCAGTTCTGCCACAGAGGCCTGCCCAGTCCTCCTCCTGCACGCCCTGGTCCCCTTGCGTGTCTCTTGACCGCTGTCACCAAGGCAATCAGCCTTTTTCCCTCAAAGCCCATGTTCTTGGGGCCCCAGACTTTCCCACGCTTTTCCTGCTCTGTCCAGGCATCTCGGCTCTGGCTTGCTGTTATCTGGGAGACCCCAGAGGACAAATTATGACTGTTCATTGCTCGTTCATTCTTTCCTTCATTCGGTAAATAAACACTCTCCGAGTGCTCCTGTGAGCCAGTCTCGGCCCTGCGTGCTGAGAACATGGCAGTGAACAAAACAGAGAAGACCCCTGCTCTGCTGGAGTGGAAGTTTCCAGTGTGGGGCTGGGGGCAAAACAGAAATCAAGGAAATGGAGAGGAAGGTGAGTGCCGTGAACAGACCGGAAGCCGGGAGGAGGCAGTGAGTGCGCATCACAGCAGGGGCACTGGTCGGGGCAGCAGGACAAGGAGCCAGGGGACAGCCAGAGCCTCGTGCTCCCAAAGGATCGCTCTGGCTATTGTGTGGCTAATGGAGGGACAAAGGTGGGAGCAGGGACAACAGTCCAGGAGGAACATGGTGTGGCCTTCTTGTGCCTTCCAAGCTGTAGTCCATCCCAAAGCTCCAAGCTGCATTGCAATGGGAGCCAACTCTAGCCACCCGAGCCACTAGGTCTAGCTGTCTTCTCAGACAACATTTTATGTCATGTTAATCTACTGAATGTCCCCAAACATTTCAATCACTCCCATTCCAACTAGATAGGAATTGTTCTCAAGCCACTAATATCTCCTTCCACAGAGAGTCTTTTCTGAAGCTTTCCTTCCAAAATAAGATTTAAACTTTCCTGTGTCTTCAGGATGAGTCTGCAGGGGGAGGATGGGAAGGAACACAAGAAATGGTCTTTGACTGATAAGAGTACTTGAACGGTGAAGCACTGTGTGCCAGGGAGCCAGGGCCGTCTTGCTGAGTTATTCCAGGATGCTTTCGGCTTCTGAGTTGAGACTAAACTTTCAGAACAGGTAGTCAAAAGCCTAGGATAAGGCGCCGACATTCAAAATGTGAGCAAGACACATGCAGCCTCTTTACGGAGGCTATAGCTTGAGCCTGGTCACATCGAAAAATCAATTTTGAATTATCCACTTTAATTCAATTAAATAAACATATGTGGCCTACACGACACCCTGCTAGGTGCGAGGGAGGGACATTGAAGTCCCCGCCCCATACTCATAATTAGGTTAGGAGGCAGATAGCCCACAGCTAGCAGTAATGCAAGACAAGTTAAACCAATCAAAGAGTACCCCTCAAAATTACCAGAGGCATACCGAGGACCCAGGTGGACTTCATGGAGATGGTGGCGCCTGAGCTGGCCTTCGAAGGAAGGTGAGAACACACTCAGAGGGTGCCCTGGAGGATGCTGCGGTTGGAGTCAGGCTGTGCAGTGAGCATGCATGTGGGTGGATGCTCCACTGCGAAGGCTTGAAACTCAGGGTCAGTTGTTTGGGTTTTTTTGGGGGGGGGAGCGTGGAAGACAGAATAATGATCAGGCAATATTAGGGGGATGTCTGTAAAAGGGAATGCACGGGTGGACCAAGGAGTGCTGTAATTCTTGTGTGTCACGTGGGCACTGGAGAAGATGAGAGAGGATGCTGGTCCTCCACGCTCCGAGGTGGACCTAACAGCCTCCAGCATCTCCCCTCTGTGCCTCCCTTCCTTACTCCAGCCCTTAACCCAACAGATGGCCCATCTTTTCCCTTCACAAGCCCACTCAGCAGCTGGAGAGATGGTGTGACATGCAGACGAGCACTGCGTAGCCTGGTGGCATCCTGGCTTTTCCCCGTCCTGGCCAGGTGACCTCAGGAAGCTACTGCCTCTCTCTGAGTCAATTTCCTGATTGTGTCAACCAGCGATGGCAATACCTGTCTCTCAGGACTGTTGTGAGGGTTAAATGAAATAAGGCACATAAAGGGATAAGTGGTAAGTGCACAATAAATGGTGACTGTTATTATAGAAGCCTGAACATGTACCAACCGTGGGCAGAACAACCTAACATGCAACCGACCCAACGAGCCATCACTAGACAGCCATACCAGCATGCACACCCACGACTGCCGATCACAGGCACTCAGAGCATAACTAGTGGTTTCTTTGTGTGGCCCGGCTGTTATTAATATCAGCCAGTTTATTAATAATGCAGACGCTGGCCTCTGGGCTTTGGCAGCAGCCTTTTGGTCAGAGGATGAATCAACTCTCAGCAACAATAATGGACTAATCTCATTCTGAGGCAGAGCCCACGCAACCCTCTTTTAGCCTGTTCTTGACATGATGCAGTTCACTCTACTATGACATTATCAAAGGCAGCCCAAGCTTGGATTTCTCATGGAAAGCAAAGCAAAAAAAAAAAAGAAAGAAAGAAAGAAAAAGAAAGGCAATTTCTGTGACTGCAAAGAGCATAATATATTTTGTGGGTGGTAATAAAGGGATGAGAGAGGATCAAGAGGACCCAATCCTGGAACACGGTGTGGCAGACACTGCTGGCTGAATCATCAGCTGTCATTCTATTTATTTCCTTGCAAAAATAAAAAAATTGACTTAGCAGGCAGGTAGGTGGGCATATAAAAACACCCCACCCTGGAGGATGAGTCAGGATTGGCTGAGCCTATCTTGCAATCACCTCTCCCTTGGCTAATGATTGGTCTAGAAGTGAGCATGTGGCCCACTGCTGACCAATGGGGCATAGGAGGAGTGTGCTGGGGACTTTCTAGGAAAAAATATTTCATTCTTGATCAATAAGGGCCCCTTTTAGGAACTTACCTTCTATCTTCTGTCCAGTCACGTGTAGGACATTTCTGGTCCCCTGCTGAAAGCTTACAAAGAACAGGGATGATGTCCTAGTCACACTCTTATTCCTCTAGTTCCTGGTTCAGATAAGATGTTTAAATATTGAATAATCACACAGATGATACATATTTGCTGTTTGAATACCATTGCTCTACAGCAGTGGTGCTCAGCAGTGGGTAATTTTGCCCCCCAGGGGACATTTGGCAATGCTTGGAGACATTTTTGGTTGTTATAAACGGCCAGGTGGAGTGGGTGCTGGTGGGTGTGGCCAAGGATGCTGCTCACCATCCCACGAGGCACAGGACAGCTCCCGCCACGAAGAATTACCAGGCCCAGAACAACGAGATCCCTGCTCCAGACAACCAAGTAGGAATGCATTCTCGTGGTTCTTTTTGGTAAGGCTGAAATACATGTTTGAAAACAAAAATCATTTTTAAAAGGGTAGAACTGCAAGGCACTAGACCGTGGATCATTTTGAGTGATTAGCTAACAAACATACATGAACTGTCCTGGGAAAACCCAGTCAGTCCACGCTTCCTCAACAACAGGCAGCATCTCACCCCTCAAGAAGCACCAAGGCGATTCTTCAATAAAGAGGCCAGTGTGTGGCTGGAGTCTCCCTACCTCAGGGTCTTTTTTTGTAGCAGAAAGTTTTGTGAGCAAGCGGTAGCCACACTTCTGGGCCACGTGGTGAAAGACCCATTGAGGCAGATGGTGGTAATTAATCAGAAAAAAGACCTCCCGACCAACAAAGCACAGCCTGGGAGGAGCACCCCTCGTGTGGCCTTTGAGGCAAGAGGGCACACATTGGGCGACTGTCCCTGGCCAAGGTTGCAAGGCCTCTGGCGGGCTGGGCAGTGACTTCCAGGCGGGGTGCAGTAGATCACGAGATGGCTGGGCTGGCTCGTGCTGAACAGGGCTGAGGCCCTGCGCCAGCCAGCAGACAGAGTCCTCCCTGGGGCCTGAGGATGACAGGTTGCTGCCAGAGGCTTAACTGTGCAGCTGAACTAGGTGGTGGGGGGCTTGGTGGTGGTGGTGATGGTGGTGAGCGCATGAAGGCCTGGGACTTCAGAACACTTGCAAAGGGAATGTGGTTTTCTGGAATATGCTGTGATAAATGCTGCCCTCAGGGCTAAGCCCTGCAAAGCGGCCTGGCCATGTAGGGACAGCATCGCCAACCTCCTTCCTCTCTGGTTTCCAGTGGGACGCTCTGGCCCAGTGCGGGAGGGTAGAGGAGGGGACAAGAGAAGGGGAGACAGCTCCAGGTATTCATTTCCTCGGCTCTCTTTCTGCCCAGTTGCTCCAGGTTGGCTGTGTCCAACCAGCAAAGGGCACAGCGCCTGCCAGGTGGCCCTTGCCATTCTGCCACCCTCTTGACTTCGGGGTAACTGCTCCCTCTCTTTCCCCGTCCAGGCAAGGGATGGCAACAGCCCCCTGCTCTTAGTGGCCTGCAGGCTTCTGCACTGTCCCTTGCGGTTTCTCTAAATCAGCGCACACCTTAGCCAACAGTCCTTTTAGCAAACACCCCTCAATTACCCAGTGTGAACGTGTGTGTTCCCTGCCAGGACCCGGATGGAGTGCGCAGGGAGGAAATGGGCCACTGGGATTCCAGCTGGGCCTGTGGAGTCCGGCGTGAACCGTTACCGTGACTAAAATAACATGCTATTTCCACCCTTCTCGCCCGTTTCCGCCCACCGCCTGACACCGAACTGGCCGGCAAAGCCGCCTCTCACTAAGTCTGTTTTCTCCTCAAAAATCGACAAGCCACACTCATTTCAGAAACGGCCCCGCTGCGCACCCTCTTCAACCTGCAGAGACAGAATTCCAGCTGCTCTCATGCCGAGCAGGAATCTTCTGTCCCTTGTTCTCCAGTTCCAAAGGAAGTGGAAAGAGTTTTAAAGAAAGAATGGAAACATCCATAAATAAATTATATACTTCACTGCTAGCAGAGTATCTGTGCATTGGAAGTTATTATCACTTCCCCAGGAAACAGTGTCTTTCTTCCCCCACTGGGATGAAAATTCCATAAGGGCAGAGATGTTTGTCTGTGCTGTTCATTTTTTTATCTTAAGTGCTTAGTACAAGACCCGGCTCCTCGTGTGGGAAGGTGGGGGAGAGAGAGAGAGAGAGAGAGAGAGAGAAAATGGTTGACCTTTGAACAACAACCCTGACCCCTACACCACTGAAAATCACATATAACATTTGACTCCCCGCAAACTTAACTACCAATAGCCCACTATTGACTGGAAGCCTTACCAATATAACATAAATAGTTGGTTAACATATGTTGTATATTATATTCTGTATTCTTACAATAAAGTAAACTAAGGCTGGGTATGGTGGCTCATACCTGTAATCCTAGCACTCTGGGAGGTGGGAGGATCGCTTGAGGCCATAGTTCAAGACCAGCCTGAGCAAGAGCAAGACCCCGTCTCTACTAAAAATAGAAAAAATTAGCCAGGATGGTGGTGTGTACCTGTAGTCCCAGCTACTTGAGAGGCTGAGGCAGGAGGTTCGTTCAAGCTCAGAATTTGAGGTTGCAGTGAGCTGTGATGATGCCAATGCACTCTAGCCAGGGTTACAGAGCAAGACTCTGTCTTAAATAATGATAATAATAAATAAAAAATGAAGTAAGCTGGAGAAAATAAAATGTTATTAAGAAAAAATCATAAGGAGAAGAAAATATCTTTACTATCCATGAAGTAGAAGTTTTCGTCCTCGTTGTCCTCTTGCTGAGCAGGCTGAGGAGGAGGCGGTAGAGGAGGGGTTGGTCTTGCTGTCACAGTGGTGGCAGAGGCGAAAGGAAATCCGCGTGTAAGTGGATCTACACAGCTCCAGCCCACGTTGTTCAAGGGCCAACTGTAGAGGTAAACAGACCCCTCCCTTAGGCCAAGGGGAGGTTTGAGGTATCTGGGGGCCCCAACACCTCAACAAGATATGTGAGTCAGGGCAGACCTGAGGGATGGACTCCAAGGTATGAGGCTGATGCTGCCGGGGAAACCGGCCTGCTCCGTGCAGGCCCCGGTCAGTGATGGGGGTAGCCCACATGGCCTGAAAGAAGTGAAGACAGGGGGTCCCTGGCCCTGTGGCCAGGCAGCCAGGTTGAGTCCCCCAGCTGTTTCTCAAGCCCTTGGGGCACAGCAGACACCTTGGTCAGAGAAGGCGTCTTATTTAAAATGTTGACTCCCAGGAGCCACCTCCACTCCCCCGAAATCTGAACTGGTCCCCATGAGGTCCAGAGGCAGGTGGACCATATCTTGAGAAACATGGCCCTAGAGGACAGAGAGAACTGTTCTTCCAGGTAGGGGCCACAGAAAAAGTGTCCTCTTCCAAGTAGTTGCAAAGAACTAAGAGGGGCCTGCAGGTGAGCCCACCCGAGGAAACAACCCAGCCCAGAGGACACCGGAGGGAGGACACTGTTCGCTCAGTGGCATAATGCCAGGTGCAGGTGTGCAAAACAGTGGGCGGGCATGGATGGAACGGAAGCAAAGAGGCTGTGAGCTAAGGTGGGGTCGGGTGGAAGGCTCCCTGATCTCCCTTATGCCCCAGGGTCGCATCAGAGCCTGACTCCTGGTAAGCCCCTGGTGGACATCTGTTAAATGACCCCCGCCATGAAGAGGGATGGCTGATGATTTAGTAGAAACCACACATTTTAATTTGATTTAGAAATTTTCATCCTTGATTGCCTGTTGAAACCTCCTAGGGAGTTTTAAAAAATCTTGTTGTTCGGGTTCCAGCCCTAGAGATTCCAGTTTAATTGGTCTCTCTCCTGGGGGAATGGCCTGGGCATTGTTTCTGTTTTGTTTTTAAAGCTCTTGAGTGTATCTTATGTGCAGTCAAACCGAGAGCCGCTGCCTTAGCTGCTAGTGAACGTGTGCGTGTTAAGTTGAACTGTATAAAACTGGCCTACAAAAAGGGCAATTTCATATGCTTGAACTAGATGCCTCTCTTGAAGGGGTGGGTAGCTTTACATCTCTTTATTTCGTTTCTGGGTTTGATTGTTGAAGTAAAAACACCTGAACCCAGCGAAGCCCAGGTGGTCCTGTTCTGAGACGCTGATGACCAGCTGGTCCCTGCAGGCAGGACAGGCAGTCCCTGCAGGCAGGACAGGAAAACCCTGCCCTCTGAGAGTGTGACCCTCCCGGAGGCTTTGAGAGGCTTGATTTCCAACTGGGACCAAATCAGGAAGCTATTCTGTGCTCGAGAGCAAATTAAAGGTGTTAATATGAACTCGCTTTCCTAATTCACCTTCTACTGTAGGAAAGGCTTAGCTGTATTCGTGTGTAAAATGTTCAGAAATCCATGAAGATAAGTGCTCTGCAAATCATTTTCACTTCTCCACTGATAACTGAAAATCTGGACCCAACGGGGACCCACCCAGGACCAAGGGGTTGGGGAGGGGTGGGAGGAGGAAGGAAAAGAATGATGGATGAGGGGGAAGGCCCTGAATTAGGCCCAAGGGAAACATTAAGCTTCATCCTTTTTCTTCCCTTTGTTGTTTGTCTCTTCCTTGGGAGTATGTGAAATGTGGCAGCCACCACAAGCCCGCCCTAGCTTCCAACACCAACTGCAGAGTTCAGGGAGCGCTGTCCCTCTCCTGGGGCTCAAGACTTCACTGGAAGGACTCACTGAAAGGTGTTATCTCATGGCTGTGGTTTATTATAAGGAGAAGATACAGATTAGAGTCAGCTAAGGGAAGAGGAGCACAGGTGGCACCCGGAAAGTTCTAAACCGTGGGGTCGGCAGTGTTACTCTCCCAGCATGGGCTTGTGACAATACTGGTGGACTGTTGTCAACAGCGGAAGCTCACCCGAGCCTTGGTGTCCAGCATCTTGACTGGGGCTCCATCATTTAAACTTGGTTGGCCGCCCACGTGGCTAATTTCAGTCTCC